>PISX010023323.1:0-29728 GCA_004024625.1 Mellivora capensis
CAGCTATGTGTGATGCAGCAAATTCAGGGCAATTCCCAACAGCAAAATTTAGTAAATGCCACTGTGTACCAAGGCGGGGGGTACAGTGATGGATCACAGGGCCAACCTCCCCTTCGGAAGCGGGCTCCCTCTCCTGGACGTCAATGGTGACATGGCCTCCCGGAGCTGGGCGGGACCCGTGGGAGGGCCTGGACAGACACCAAGGCCACCTTTTCCAGGAAGAGCCAGTAAGAATTTTTCAGCTGCCACACATCATGGAGGGCCCAGGACAGGGCCCAGGCATGCCCGGTCCATGGAGGATGCATAGAGTCAATCCCTGGTCTCCAGACCCTGGGCTATCTTACTCAGATGAAAATCCTAGTGGAAGACCATTGTCAAGGGCATTGCACACCTCGGGCTCCCTGCAGGCCTTGAGGCCCCAACAACCACAATTACAGACCTCCCAGATTCCCGAGGTAAGAGCGTGCCCTCCTGCAGGGGGAAGGTGTCTGCAGGGGGAAGGTGCCGCAATCTCATAAAAGGAGGGCACGTGTGGGCTCAAATGGAGAGAGGACCCGTGAGCACGCACAGAAATAGCAGTGCCTGTGAGGTTCGGGAGGAGAACGCCCAGAGGTTTACCCAGAGTGCACGCCAGACGGCTAAAGGACCGGGTACGCAGGCACGCATGTGACCGCCCACGGTTCACACGGAGGCGGCGCCCATGGGCTCGTGTGGAGAGACTCGGGCTCCCACGGGGAGACGCGCACGAGCTGCCAGGGGGAGACGCACACAACTCCTGGGAACCAAAAGCGCCTCTCAACCAACGCTCCCATTTGAGAAAAGAAGAAGGACCCGGGAAGCCCGGTCCACCCTGCCAGCGCAGGTCGCATCCGGGACTCCAGACCAGGGTCGTTGGACAGGATGGGATTTTTTTTTTTTTCCCTCTTGGCCTTCTTTAGTTTTAAAAGAAACTAAGACCAAATTTCTCCGAACACCTTTCCAACCCGGTGTCCAAGCAGGACAAGGAGCACCCTGAGGTCAAGTTTTGAAACTGTGACGGCATTTCTCCAAAGGCCAGCTGCGAGCCGGTCTGTCTGCTCCAGATTGTGACCCGAGAACGACCCGCTCGGAGCCCAGCATGCACGTGCGCGGGGCCGGCGGTCCCCCCTGCGCTCGGCCAGCTTCTCCCCCAGGACTCTCGGGAGCGCCCACGTCCCTCTGCGGCAGGGAGCCCGGCCCCGGCCACGTCCAGGCCCAGGGGGATTCTGTTGTTCGTATTTTGCTTCTTCACTCTCTCTCTCCCCTCCAGAACGTTCGCAGAGGGAGGGTAGGAGGTGACTCTCCCGTGTCCATGGCTCCGGTCTCAGTACCTCGCCGAGAACCTGGTACCTAGTAAATGTCCCGTGAGCGCTGCTGGGATAAAATCGTGATAAACGAACCCTACCCTAAAAGCACATGCCGTGCCCTTCGCAGAGGCCCTATTAGAGGAGCTACGGTGTCACATTTAAACAGCGCTCTCGGGGGTTCCCAGGAACTGTGTTCTTGTGTCCCCATAAGTCACTACAGTTGGCGAAACAGTAATCAGAGAACGCCAGCCTGGCCACCGAGAGATTAAGGAAGAGGAAGCGGGCGTTCATTTCTCTTTGTGACCTGGCCACAGCTGAGACATTCCTCTGAGAGCTGCTCCTTCCCAAGCCCATCGGCCCCCAGCCATGCCCTGCTCCGCGAGCGCCTTGTCCCTGAGGACCCGGGTGCCGCGGGACAGCCACGTGCCCTAAGTGCGCCACTGTCATTTTCCATACGGTTCCCAAGACTCCTGCCTGGAGCATATTTGTAAATGATTCAGAGGTGACGGAAAATGACACGAAACCACAGTCCTTCATTTTCCTGACAACCTCTCATTGAAACAAACGCGATCCCTTACGGTGGGCTTCGAGGTCAGGCCATGCTTGGGTGGTCGCGCCAACACCAGAGCAGCCCGGGATCTGTCAGTTCCCAGAAGCCTGCTTTTACCGTAAGCTTCGGAAGCCTTCCACAGCGGGCCCTCAGTAAACGCGGTCCCCAGGTGGCAGGGTTCCTCCCAGAAGGGCCCGGAGAGGCGGAAAAAAGCCCCGAGTGAGAAGTCACCGGCAGCTCACGCCCCAGAACAGCCCTGACAAGCTCTTTGTTCCGGTCAGCCCAAGTGCAAGTATGAAATTGGCTATCTGGGCAGGTCTCATTACCGACGATGTAAAATATATATTTAACACGCTCCGCTTTATCAAATTGGCTGCTACGGTCACCTAGAAACCACTGCCTTGAAACGGCCAGTAAGCATTCTGAGCATGTCTGTGAGTTTTAAATCGCGCTGAAGGAGACTAAGCCAATATCCAAACACCCTGCACTTATAGGAACAGGATATCGGCCATATCTTCACGAGACGCAGACATTGAGATAGGAAGTGGCAAATCTTAGCAACTTAAGGCAGTGGTCAGCCTGTCTCTGAGGCTGCTGTGTCCTTTTCCACGTCCTCCCCCATGCCACACACACACACACACACACACACACACACACACACCATTCACATTCTAAAAAGCCTCTTTAATAATGCACATGGCGCAAAGGGCTCGAAATTATCTTGTTGTTCTGCCTGAACCCACGTGACCGGAGAAAACATTTCCCAACCCTCACATCCTTGAGATGGTAAGACTTGATTTGCAATTAGTTTGGTGCTGAATACCAGTGCCCGATGGAATGGCATCGCAGCAAGACCGATGATTCTACTGTGCGAAACCATAAATAGCACACTTAGTTAAGACGGTTTGAATGCAGAACAAAAGGTACCTTAGAAATAACCGTCCAGCTGACAAAACTGCATCTCTGAGTGGGGAGGTCTGAATTAAATGAAATGATGTAAGATGTGTGCTTGAAATGTCTAGAGGCTTGGAATGTCCTCCATTCTCTTGGGAATAGTTTGAGTTTGCATTACTAATTAATACAAGTTCCCAGTGAAGCTGTGTGTGTATGTGTGGTGAGTACTCTAGCAAATACCTACACCAAAATACATAATGTCAGAAACTGCATTTCTCTGAAAATGAATGCCATTCAGTTGTAACACTCAAGATTTGGACGTAAGCACGGGAATGAAGAGGCTGCTTGTGGAATCCGGATGGCCAGGATTCTGTAGTGATCACTTTCTTTCCATCACTGCCAACCCCTGGATGCAGACTTATCTAAAGGGGAGTTCACAGAGAACAACCCAGAAGCTAGAAGGCCACAGGGACCCTCATCACACAGGCATGAAGACATAAAAACACACTTGGCAAAGGCAAAAGGGAAAAATGAGATTACCTTTAAAGCGGTTATGAAGCCAGCTAGGAGTGCTGAGGATAATCACACAAGCCTCTTGCTGGCTGTCCTTGCTCACAGAATGTTAATTCCAAACGGTGTTGGTGGGCACTCTCTCCAGATCCTTCAAAACACACAGATTCCTGGCACATAGGCATTAGAGTTAAACGAAAAATCAATTTACAGTTCTCATGTGAGGTGGAAAAAAACTTCAGGGACTACAACAGCTAACAAACAAAGAGATGACAGCTTAAACTCGAATTTGGAGAGCACCTTGCAAAATGTTTGCACAGATGTGACATTATTTACATGATAATTTCATGCTTCTCAGCACACAGAGGAAAATAAAACTTGTTAGATGACATAATGGGACCATTAATTCTATTAATGGATGAAGGGTTGTTTCTAGAACCTTTCTGTTGCTTCATCATCTTGATATAATTGGCATTATTGTTACATCTGCATTCCATCACCTACCGGGAAAGGCAAGTCAGAAAGAAAACAAGTTTGCTACCTTGCCTAGAAAAGTACTCTTTACTAGTGTCAAAATGTTTGAGGCCCTTAGGGACATTTATAGTTTCCTCCAAAATAACACGGGATTGAACTGCCCAGGTCCACGAAGAAGTGGATTTTTTTCTGCTAACTCCAGAACAGACACACTGCGCTGAATCAGCTCCATCTCGGTGGCCGCGCTCTGGAAGCAAGAAATGATGGATGACGGTGGCGGCGAGCTCCACTTCGAAAGCACAGGAGGGATTCTCTTCCAGCGGCGGCGCTCACATTTTATCACTTACTTGCAATTTCTGCAGAGGGCTCTCCAAACTGGGAAAGATGAGGTGCCCCCGGGACAGATTCAGATCCAAGAGATTCAAGCCTCGCCCTTCACCCTGAAAAATAGTCCATGTTGTCCATCTGTAAATAGAATTATAGCTCCGCCAACTCACGCCCTGGTGCAAAGTGCCTAGGTGAACTAAAATTAAATGCCTATGAAAAATGGCCCCCCACACATCAGCATCTATCCATTCTGGCCTCCTTTGCCTCCACCATTTGTCTTGATTTTCATTTAGAGCTGGGCACAGCGCTGCCTTTCCCTCCAGGCACACTCCGTCACAGTCGTGGGTGGGTGTGTACCGTCCTTGTCACCCATGGCGCTACACGGGGGGGAGAGAAATTACTTATTGATTTTCCATTCTGTGGAATGGTGTCTTTGGAATGGCTTCTTGAACCGGGTCAGTAACGCACACGGCCCCAGCAGTGTGGGAACGTAGATGGGATGTCAAGCTGGGGCCGTCCTGCTCACTGCTCAGCCCTTCTGGCACAGGGCCCGCCCAGGATCACCAGCGCCCAGGTATCTGCTGGTAAAACAGAGTATGCAGCTCATAAGTCAGAAGAATGGGCAAAAAAGAAGGGGGGCGGAGTACTGTCCCACCTGAGTGGTGGAAATGCATTGATGTGAGCTTTCTTCGACTTCTTTATTCTGGAGGAGGTCTGGGATGGCTCCTCCAGAAAGGAGGCTGCAGCTTGGACAAGCAGGGGCAGCAGAAACAGACAGAAGGGTCGAGATGGGTCAGAAGCAGCCACGTGGAGTGGGCAGGATGCCGATGCCATAGTAGATGAAGCTGGGTATGGGGTAGGAGCAATAGACAGAGTCCTTCATAGTAGGCAGACAGGTTCATGTTTTATCAGGGGGTGGGCTCGTGCACCAAATCTGGCCCACCACCTATTTTGATAAATCAGCTCTCATGAGATCCCAGTATCCCACCTAAGACCAAAGTGAGCCAGCCAGTGGCCCAGGTAAACCTGTGTCTTGAGGAATGAAAGCTGCACGTCTGGGGGAAACTGAGTCACACAACAGATCAATCACATCCAATCAGCCCCAGGAGCACCCTCTGTCTTTGCTCCACTGGGTCCCATCCCCCTGGCACTGTGGGGAATGGCCCCACTTCATCCTCTCATTGTTGTGACAAATGCTCCTCTTGCTACCAAGACTCTCTTTGATCCCAGCTTCTTGCCATCAGCTCAGAACACACTGGAAGTTCAGAAGAGTCAGTTGGTGATACTAACTCTTTGAAATGATTGTGATAAAATCCAGTTTTAACCTCTTTCTCAAAAGCATACTTTAATTTTGTTCAAATGGTCCGCTCTACATAAGAATACAGTCATCTCTGAACAAAAACAATTTTTTTAGGGCCCCTGGGTGGCTCCGTGGGTTAAGCCTCTGCCTTCGGCACAGATCATGATCTCAGGGTCCTGGGATCGAGCCCCACATCGGGCTCTCTGCTCAGCGGGGAGCCTGCCTTCCCCCTCTCTCTCTGCCTGCCTCTCTGTCTACTTGTGATCTCTCTCTCTGTCAAATGAATAAATAAAACCTTTTTTAAAAGTTCTAAAAATATATAGAGAGAGATATGTAGAAATCTATATATAAACAGTTTTTTTAAAGTACCTTTATGACTACCCGATGCTTCTACATTAAGCTTTTGCTGCAGCTTATTGGAGAAGGAAACAAGCATCAATGCAAATCAGGTTACACTTGGTTGTAGTTAAAGAAGAGAAATAAGCAAGGGGACATCAGAAGCTGAAATGAGTCACGATCTCTTCTAAAAACAAAATAAAATAAAGAGGGAAACTCAGAAAACTTGTAATTGGGAAATCTCTAAGGACATTGCATACGTACAGGCAAAGCATGATTTATTTTTCCTTTGGGGCTTTGCTACTTGGAAAACCCAAATTTGTTGTTACAGATGAGCAGACGTGTCCAGACATTCCACGTGGACAGCAGCCTTGTCCAGCCTGAGGCCACTGCCAATCTGAAAAGCGGGTCTGCCATGAGTACTCATTGGGCTTTTATTATGAGATCTTCGTGGTGAATAACAAGAGAGCATTTTAATCACAATCACTATAAAACACATTGATAATAAGAAAAATTAGCCACCAAACGGCAGCTTAGACTTTTATTAATTTTCCAAAGACACTCCAAGGTAATTACTCATTTGAGATTCCTGTTAAATTCAAATTTAAACAAGTAAGATTAGCTTTTATAAGATCATGAACTGCCAATTTCTTGTACTCTCCATAGGATGATTTATACCATGTTTGGGCCAGCGGTTATCCCAATACTGCCTCCTGGTGGTACTGTAGCTTAATCACAGGAAGAGTTTTTTGAAAAACAGTTGTTCTTTGAAAAATGAAATAACGGGTGATTACAAACACTGTGACTTTTTTTTTGAATATTTAAAGTTTATTTTATTTTTTCAGTTTTCCAAGATTCATTGTTTATGCATCACACCCAGTGCCCCATGCAATTTATGCATCACACCCCATGCTCCATGCAATACATACCCGCAAATTCAGATTAGTCAGATCAAGTCTAGCACTGGAATAAGTGCTAGAGAATAGAGAAGAATAGCACTGCGAAAAGAAAGACGTGGTACAATCAGGTGCTGTTAATTCAACCTACACAGATTTTCCTTTACCTAGAATGACAATACTAGACTATGGAGACAGTTTGGCCTTCAGTGTGCCCTGGAAACCATATCCACTTGAGTTCTTGGAAACTGGTTTAAGGAACCGATGGGCCCATTTCCCCCCAGTGACTCCTGAGTTTTTCCACCCCGACAACTGTGGTCTTGCAAAACCTCCAGAATGCTTCATGCCAAATGTCCAGGCCAAATCCATTTTGTGTACTTTGAGATCCCATTCAAATCCCATCTTCATAATGCCTTCTTTCCTCTCTCAAAACTAAAGTGAGTTCTCCTTCTATCTGATAGGTCGGCAGTCATGAAACAGCCTTGTCTACAGTAGTCACCTCTACTCCTTTATGCTTATATCATATTACATCACATACTCCCTTCACTCACCTGTCACAGGCTGTGGGTGCCTCACCGAGCTCTGCTTTTATATGCTTACTATGTGTCTCTCCCCATAGAATGGACGCCTCCTGAGGCCAGGGCCCTCACTGCTCTGCTCACTACTGAACATCTTGCTCCTTGCACAATGTCTAGCACATGGTAGACACTCAACAGATATCTGCTGAATGAATAAACATTTTGTGTTGCCAAAGGTGTTACGGTCAGTCCTACGCTTGCTGGTGAGATGGCACAAGTAATTTAGAGGACAACTTAGCAATATGGATCAAACTTCATTACGCAAATAGAGTAGTAAAATGTGAGCCAGAACTCAAGTGGTTGTCAAGAAAATGGAAATAAATGATGTGAATCAAAGAATAATACTATGCAGCCATCAAAAATGATGATGTTCATCTATATTTACTGACATGAAAAAATGTCCATGACATATATTTAAACTAAGAAACAAAAAAACAAAAACAAAACAAACAAACCAGGATTCACAACACCGGGTGTAATGGTTAATTCCATATGTCGACTGGGCCAGCCACGGGGTACCCAAACCTTATTTTGCATGTTTCTGAGTCTGGGAGACTGTTTTTGTTGTTTTGCTTTATTTTATTTCGGATGAAAATAACATTTAAATCAACAGACCTAATAAAATGCCGATTGCCCTCCCTAACGTGGGTGGGCCTATTCAGTCAGCTAAACCCCTGAATAGCACAAAAAAAGCTGAACCACCGCTGGTAGGAGAAAATTCTTCCCACCTGACTGCCTTCAAATGGAGACTTTTTTTTCCTGCCTTTGGACTCAAATTGAAACATCAGATCTACCTCATTTCAAGCCTGCCGACCTCAGGACTAGAGCTCTCTTACTGGCCCTCCTGGTCCTCAGGTCTTCAGACTCACATGGAACTAAACCATCAGCCCTCCCGAGTCTCCAGTTTGCCAATTCATCCCACAGATAGATCTCAAGACCCCCCAAACTCCACAATGCATGAGACAAGTCCTTATAACAAACATGATTCTCTGTGTCTACCTATATCAATGCATCTCTTGCTAACTCTCTTACACAGACACAGACAGATTTAGATACATCGTACTGGTTCTGTTTCTCCAGCCACCCCTTATTAACACACCATGGACAATAGAATCTCATGTTGTTAAAATATTACAACTGGGCAGATTCAGTTGTGGTGCGCTGACGGAAGTATGTCCCAACTGAATGTTCATGCCTCCCTGTTTCCATGTTCTTCCAGAATCCCTCTCATGCTGACTCTCGGTATGCTTAGCCATTTCACTTGATTTTTACCCGTGGATCAAGAGCAGATATGATAGATCCACAGACTTTAAACATATTTGCTTGTTGGCCTTTGCCTCTCTGCTGCTCCTGAAACCCAACGCCACTGTGTGAACCAGCCCAGGGTAGGCTGCTGGAATAAGGAGAGGCCACTGAAAAAAGGCCCCAGATGTCCCACCCGGGCTGGTCAAGGCCAATCCACCAGCTGATGGTGAGGTCATGGGAGACTAGACTGCGCCAGAACGCCCCAACTGAACCCAGCACAAATGGCCAACCTGAAGAACCGTGAGCTACATAAATGCTAACAACAATAAATAAATAAATGCTTGGTATTTCAAGCGACTGAGCTTTGGGATGGTTTCTTCTAAAGCAAACAATAACTAAGAAATTATAATGGAACAAAAAACCTAGAAGCCTGTATTCTAAACTGGTCAACAGCAGTAATTTCTACATAGAGGTCATAGAGGACTTCATCTTTGCATCCTGTTTATGAGGATGTATTATGTCTATGAGCACAGAAAAAACAAAAACACATTTTCCTTTAGAAAAATTCATTCTTTAAAAGGGATCTCTCTCTTCTCAGATTTCCTGCGGTAATTACTATTAACAACTAATACTCTGATTAGTTATCGAGTGTTTTGATGCCTTGAACTGATCTTCAAGGCATTCCCTGTTATTTGACTATGGAAGGGGAACACATGGTTGTATGTATTTGTGGCTCCGTGCGTGTCTTCCATAACCTACAACCGGCCTATAACATGGAATCATAAATGATTTCTTCACTTTGATTTGAAATCACTATTTTATATTAACAAGTAAGGCAGAGTCAGGAATGGAATAGCATCAAGAAACAGAGAATCCCTGGCAATGTCTATGTTCAGAATTAATGAGATGCCAGAAAAGCCAATACCCGCATGTCTGGTACCATTGCCTCTTCCTACGCCCGGTGCTAATAGCAGGGGTCCCTTTGGCTGCACCATGACTCCACGCTTCCACTGCCATTTCAAGTTTAACTCGGATTGATTTAAACAACAAATATACATATGAAATGGTAAATTCAACAAGTCACAAAAATAAGTTTAGTTAGAGGTAATCTAGAAAGAGGATAGTTTTTAAAGACAATACAATAAATAACATGGGGGTAAAAATGGGTGAACCAAAAGAGTCCAAACGTAAAACAGATCATCCTCAACTAACTTTCTGGAATTTCGTTTTTAGATAATATGGCCCAAAGGCCAAAAGTTATCCAACCTTCAACCAAGTTAATAAAGAAATACATAGAAAGCAGGCATCATGCAGCTTTCTTTGACTTTTCCAAAGGACTCCTTGTACACTTCCAAGAGCGAGATGATACAGGACAGCCAGATGATACGAATGAGGCGTGAGGCAGATTAGAAACTAAAGCAAGACCACCATCACGGCAAGAGGGTCATGGGGCTACCTTGGGGAGTGCCCTTGCCTACCGTAAAGCTAAGTGGCTCCAACAAGGATCCAAACCCCGGGGCTCTAAAATCTGCCAGCAGCCCTCAGAGAGGAGCTGGGAAGAAGGAGTTGCTGTGTGACCAAGTCTCAGAGAATTTGAATCATTTAGGTCATTGGACCAGTAGATGGCAAATGCAGTTCATTTTGCAAGACCAAAATAATCAGTCTGGGAGAGAGAAGCTTATCTAGTAATAATGATCTTCTGTTTAGGTACCATTATTTTTTCTACAAAGCACCTTTCGCCACAAGGCTCCCGCAACACCTCTGTGAGGACAGTCTGCGGTCTGCTAAGATGCTAGCGGCAGCCGAAGAAGCGTTGAGGGAGAAGGGCGATCCACACCATGTGGCCCCAGATGCGGGGGAGGGGGGGGGCACTCAAGGGAGAAGCAGGAAAACCCCAAAGTGCTTCACCAAATAGAGGTGTATTTTGAACACGCAGAGTATTTGCTGGATTCTGAACGATGACTCATGAAAGATTAGGGCACTACCTCCTTGGGGCAAGATTTTCAAGTATGTATAGACCAAATATCAAAGGTTTTCTCTAAATAAAGGTTTAAAGAGATTAGCTTTAGCCGATTAAAGTGATGAAAACACACACACACACATACCCCTCAACTGGTCAAATGAAACTTTTCCGTTTTGACAGTATTTCCCAAGATTGAACAGGTGATGTGCTGAGAAGTGGTCCCAGGGAGAAGAGAGAGAGCATTGTTCTTTAAATCCCTCCTTTCCTCCCAGCCCCCCTTCCTGCAGCCCCGCCCCACCCCAACCCCTGCTCCCATCCTCCCAGCTGTCAGTCAACAGAGGGTGTTGGACGCAATTGGGGCGCAGCACAGCTAGACTCCCGAGCATTAGGAACCATTTCTCTAGTCCTGTTCAGGAAAACCTTCACCGGACACCTGAACTAAACAAATAGGAGCCTCTAGAATATTCTGAGAGCCTGGATTTCCTATCCACTAAAACACACTGACATCACCTACCACAGCTCAAGGATGGCTTAGCGCGAGTCGGGAGCAAACAACCTGCTTACACCGTGTGTCGAGCGACTGGAAGCCCAGAGAACAGGGACCATGGAACTGGCTCTGAGTGGCTTTCGAGGCACCTGAGTTACAAATTCCGAAAGCTCAGCGGTTAAAAAATGCAGCATCTCTTGTTTATATAACCAGGGCAATTATTTACGCTAATCCTCTCTCCCCGGGGGCAGATGGGAGAGCGTCCAACTGAGCCTACGGTCAGATTGCTATTAGAATGAGGACACTATCTGGGGGCGACTGGGTGGCTCAGTGAGTTAAGCCACTGCCTTCGGCTCAGGTCATGATCTCTGAGTCCTGGGATCGAGCCCCACATCGGGCTCCCTTCTCGGCGGGGAACCTGCTTCCCTCTCTCTCTCTGCCTGCCTCTCTGCCTACTTGTGATCTCTCTCTCTGTCTAATAAATAAATAAAATCTTAAAAAAAAAAAAAGAATGAAGACACTATCTGGATCATCAGGAGCATGGGGTGGGGGGAGTTATGAGTACTGGGCTTGCGGGGCTCTGACTCTTGCTTCCATCTACGTGGGGGCCATCCTGTTGCTAGATCCAAGTCAGACCTCAGCCCACCTCACAGCAAAGTCACCCTGAAAAGATGTTGAACTGTTAGTGCTAGACTGGGAGCGATCCTGATCTTGTCATGCAGATTCCAAGCCCTCATACTATTTACTTCCCCTAAGCCCTTTCTCAACCACGTCAGCCATCATTACCTACAATTCCAGACATCCTATTTAAAGGGGGACATTGACATATGGGGGTTTGGTCAGCAGGGTGACATGTTTGGTGAGCCCTCTGGAACCAGGTGGCTTAGAGAGAAATTCGCAGAATTGGGGATATTTTTTAAGTTGTGGAACTTAAATTGTTTTATGGTGTGATTGTGCATCAGAGACATTGAACTTAATCTATTTGTATAACCTGGAGCAATGCTCCCCAGGGGGAAAATGTAAAGCACATGGAAAATTTTAAGTTTTCTAGTACACACACTGGTAAAAGTAAAAATAAACAAACAAACAAAACACCACGGTGAAATTAACTTTCTTACTGAGAACATTATGTTCGTTTCAGGTTAACAACATAATGACTTGGTATTCAGATATATTGTGACATGACCACCACTGTAAATCTAGTTAACGTCCATCACCACACAGGGTTACAACTATTTTTCTTGTGATGAGAACCTGTAAGACCTACTCTCTTAGTAACTTCCATATATGCACCATGGTATTATTAACTCATCACCATGATGCACATTATATCCATGACTTACTTGTTTTATAACTAGAAGGCTGTATTGACATTAATTTTAATAACGTACTTCATTAACCCAATATATCCAAAATACCATTTTAACATGTCGTCAATATTTTTTAAAAATTGAGTATTAAGAAATTCAATACTTTTTTCTTACCATGTCTTGGAAATCCAACATGTATTTGACACAATTCACACCAACCACATGTGGCCAGTGGCTGCTGTACTGATCAGAGCAGCTCTAGAACATAAATTGAGCCAACATGTCCTAGAAAGAAACACCAGAAGGTCTGTCTTCAGGGGCACCTGGGTGACTCAGGAGGCTGAGCTTCTAACTTTAGTTCAGCTCATGATTTTGGGGTCCTGGCATAGAGCCTCACATCAAGCTCCTAGCTCAGTGAGGGGTCTGCTTGTCCCTCTGCCCCTCCCCTCCACTTGCAGTCTCTCACTCTCTCTCTCTCAAATAAATGAATAAAATCTTAAGAAAGAATAAAGAAGGAGGAGGAGGAGAGGAAGAGGGGAGAGGGAGGGGGAGGGGGACTGTCTTCAAAGTGTGAGCTGAGGCTCTTCCTTCCCTAAATGATTATGAGTCACAAATGTTTGTGTTTTCCAATTTCTCCATTGGAAAAAAAAATTTCTTCATAGCTCTTTTTTCTTTCCAGTGAGTGCTAAAAAGAGCCACCTGCTCCCAGATCCCCCTCTCCCTGCCATAAGCTACACTTCCTCTCCTCCTTGTGGCAAACGGCCCGCATCTCCTCCTCTGCCTTGCCATCTCCCACGTCCCTCTCACTTTCTGCATAAGCGCACCACCTCCAGGCACACCTCACACCTAGTTCCCAGCACCGAGTGCCTGTAAACTGAATCGGGAGAGCACGCTGCTGCACAGCACAGGCAGATTTGCAACACCACACAACAGCTGCAAGCCAGGCGGTCCTCGAGGGGAAGTTCTCATGGCTACAGTGCTACAGTGACACAGTACTCCCTTTGAGTTTCTGAGCTGCCTTGTAGTTTTTGTTGTTGTTGTTGTTTTAACAAACGCAGCTACAAAAACTATGGAGAAAAGTACACCCTCCAAGACCTGCCCATTCTTGTTTAATGACAGGGGCCTAAGAAGTTGTCTGAGCATAATTTTTATGCCAGGAAAACCTCAGAGGATGTTATCCAAGCCGTACTCCACCGGAAGAAATCCAAACCTGGCAAAAAATCACTATCCAAAGCTGTTACAGGTATCTTGGAGTATCTCGGGAATTGCAGACATTGGCTTGTAGCTCCTTCACCGCTCCTTCTGCAGATGGCCATTTCATGATGTTTGATGCTATAACGAGAAGCTAATAAATGGGGGCACTCAGCCCTTCCCTTCTCAACCGACACCAGAAGAAAGTAGCCGCTGGTTCTCCCCCAGAGCATCCTCACTGTTCTTGGCACGAGATGATGCCAGCAAGTAAAACTTGCTAAGTGTTGCTTTTAGAAAGAAAATGAGATGCATGCATTAGGTCTCAGCATGACTTAAGGAAAGTGCCAAGTTCAGTATTTTTTAAATATTCTCACCATAGGGACGGGAGGGGAAAAAAGTGTCAAAATCATCTATGAATCCAAATGCTTTTTTTAATTGTGATTTGACTGTAGTTCTCATCTGCTGGTTTCATTATTTCCTGCACACCAAGAAAGAATGCACACGTTCGTAGGTATGACCCCTCCCAGCAGTCTCCACGGGCTTTGGGAGCCAGGACTGCAGATTCTTTTAAGACATTATTTAAGGTTCTCCTCAACTGTCCACACCGCACATTGATTTTCTGTCACAGCTCTATGTCTGGAGGGCTGGTACTCGCCATTGATCCACAGAGAGCATTTTTAGTGCATCAAAGAGGTACAGAAGGTGAGCCTCTGAGGGAAAGACAGGAACCAGGCTTTTAGGGCAGGACACGGCTCAGCAGTGTAAAAGTCACATCAAATGTTAAGCTGAACTTGAGATTTTTTTTTTAATGTTCTGAAATCTGTTGACATATGAGACACGATGGGACACAAAAAAGGAAAGTATTCTTACCTCTTCTAATGGAAAAACTCCCCCTGATGAAATGGAAGCAAGCTGCAGGAGCTGATAAATTGAATTCTGCATTTATCGTCTCTTGCAGAGGACTAGAAGGTTGTAAATCACCAGTGTCTAGACTGTGAAGTTCAATCAGTCAAGATGCTATGTTAATAAGTCAAGGTCATGAGTCAGTCCAAGGACAAGCTGGTTAGCTTTGCTCCATCCTCAAGAGTTGTCCCAGGAACTCTAGTGATAGAGTCTGTGCCAGTCTCAGAACCACAGAGTAGCTGACTTCATGAAGTTTATTACAGCAAAGGGCAAACTGCTCTCGAGACAGAGTGGCCCACCTCCCAGGCTGGAGTGCCAAAGCCCATAGAAACCCTACGCATCCAAAACATTCGACTCAGACTCACTCTATTAATCAGATCAGACTACAACAACACAATACCACAGACAGGGTGGCTTCACAACAGAAATTTCTTTGACACAGTTCAGGGGAATAGAAGTCTGAGATCAGGGTGCCAGCACAGTCAGATTCTGGTAAGAGATCCATTCCTGGTCTGGAGATATTTGTTCGCGGTGTGTACACCTGGCCTTTCCTTGATGTGTGCATGGGAGAGAGAGCTCTCTGACGCCTCTTCCTCTTATAAAACCACCAATCCCATCAGACTAAGACCCTAGTCTTTGCCTTCACTTTGCTTTAATTACCTGCCAAAAGCCCTGTCTCCAAATACAATCACACTGGGGGTTAGGGCTTCACCATATGAACTGGTGGTAAGATACTCATACTCATCCTTACACCTAAGTGGATAACTACCTCAACTCATGAAGGCTATGAAGACAAAAGGCAAGGGCAAAAGAAAACCATTACAAATCTGCAAACCTGAGTTTCTAATATGATGACTTGTATAGCTCCTGGTACTAAATAGACCCTTCATGTTGAATGAATGAACAAAGGAATATTTTCCAATAATGGAAGGAGACTAATACAAATTAAAATCAAAGCCAGAAATGGCCTCATTCCTCAATGCTTATTCAAGATGAAAGTTGACCTAAAATGGCTTTTCTTTTTAAAATCAGGATTTCAAAATATAAAACTATAGCATTTCAAACACAGATAATTACATTTCTTATCAAATACACTGGTTCTTGTAAAATAATTCAGTATAATATGTATCCAGTTTAATTAAAATTTATAAGTGGTTGTGGACCAAACCAAGTATATCTTAATTAAATCTGAACATGGCTCACAGATGTTAAGGTTGACCCCAATTTTAATAAAGGAGAAGGAAATACAATCATTAGAGGCTTGGATGAATAATTTTGGTCAGGTGGAAAGCAAGATGAGTGGGAGGCCAAGACAGTCCCTTCTACTTCACGCTGGAAAGTAAAGGACCCACGGGCTGGAACATCCAGAAAGACAGGGCAACCTGCCCAGCCAGCCCCCGAAATAGAAGTAGGGAGCTCAAGGATGAACACCCAGGCCATCATCAAGGAAACAACTTACATGTGATCAGGGAGGAGGGGGACCTACTCTGACCACTCACACATCTCAGAAGTACCCAGTCAGTTCTGCCACTGTTCAAACTCATCAGAAATGGAGACACACTCTTAACAAGGCCAGTGCTAAACACTGAGAGTCCACGTGAATAAGGTTACCAGGTAAAATTTGGTGTCCAGTCTGCTTAGAGTTTCGGATGAACAACAACAAATTCTTTGCATACTTATGGTATGTCCCAAGCAACAGATATCCTACACTTTTTTCCCATAAATTTGGCAACCCTGTAATAAAAGGCTTGTCAAGGAGTTTGCTGTAATTCCGATGTAAGCCACAATATTTGTTGCCAACCCCTGCTGGGGGTGGGGAGAGACAACCTGTGTTTTAACACTCTCGTCTTTCCAGTCCACCTGGTCAAGAGTCCTTCTTTCTGATGTATCTTCCATAGAGCAGACCAGACCGGGAGGAGCACAACAGGCAGAGGGAATGACGCCGGCCCGAAAATCAATCTAGAAGCATTTATTTCACGTCTCTGTTGTATACAAACCTGTGCTACGACTCACATCTGAAACAAAGCCAGACGGTATCTGTGTACTCCAGGAGAGACCCTGGGCAGATGGGGAAACCAACACCCTACATGGAGAAGCAGGTGGTCTTCCCAAGCTTTGGGTGGCTCTTACTCGCAGAGCTAAGCGTGGTGCTCAGCTACTATAAATCATCCTTCCACAAGCTTCTCCATACATAATAAAGTTTGTAAGTGCTACAGTCACACTGAAAAAAAGTGAATCCCTTCCCATGTAGATGCTCAGGAAAGATTTACACAGGTTAAAGCCTACGCAATGATTCACTGGTTCATTCAAAAATACTTATGCATTATCAACCCTGTGCCCAGCACTGTTGTAGATGCTAAGCCTCCAGATGCACGCCTGCCTGCAAACAGACCGACCAGATGCTCCCCACACCCTTTCCTGCCTCTGCTGGACACAACCAGACTACATTTCCCAGCCTGCCTTGCAGCTATGGGGCCACGTGACTGAGCACTAACCAGGGGTGCCATTGACTGTTCCCAGCCCAGGTCCACTGAAAACCTTCCGTGTCAAATCCTCCATCTGTCCCCCCATCCAAATCTGCCAAATTGAGGCAGAGGATCCCACAGTGAGCCCCCACAGAGGAAGGAGGAGCCGCAAAAGCCCACGGAAGGCCTGCTTGTGCACCGGACACTCATGTGGAACTGCCATCCGGAAAAAGGAAATGATCCCGTATTGTGTGAGATCAGAGGGGTGGAGCATTTATCTGCCACAACAGTTGGACTACCTTGATGCACTTGCCTCGGTGGCATTTACACGGGAAGTCAGGTAGCAGATCAATGCACACACAAAGATAGATACGACGACAAATTAATTACAACCTGCAAGGGTTCTACGGAAACAACCAAAGAGCAGCCATAAAAAGTAACGGAGGTGGAGGGGCTGCTTCGGACTTGGCCAGTAATGAGCCAGTTAGAATAGGGGATGGCAAGGGGAACATCGGGGGCTTATGGAGCATTTCTTCCGTGGCGGGCCCTGGGATAAGCACTTGATCCACTTAAACTCCTTTGCTCTCACAACAAGCCTACAAGGTGGGGATTATCAGTATCTTCATTTTACAGACAAAGATAAGGCTGCATGGGGCCAGCATATATTCTGATTGGTTGAAGCCTATGCTATCCCAGTTGTTAAGTCTTGTTAATGCTGGCCCTAGGTTGGGGGATGACTGGTGAGTGGAATTTCAGGCAGAGCAACGGTCAGGGGTGATTCTGCCAATTCAGAGACCTTTGACAGCATCTGGAGACATTTTTAGTGATCACAACTTGGCATGGCAGGGTGCTACTGACATGTGCTTGGTAGAAGCCAAGGACACTCCTGAACACTCTAGAATGCAAATGTCAGACCCACAACAAAGAACGATGCAGCCCCAAATGTCAACAGTGCTGAGGTTGAGAAGTCCTGGGGAGAGGAAGGAATGTGTGCAATGCTCCTGGGGTGGGAGAGTCCCAGCACGGTTGGCATTGAGTATATGTTAGACAGAGAAGAACAAGTCAGCAAGGGAGGCAGGGGTGCACAAGAGGACCCTTGGATGTGATGGTGGGAGCTGGGATTTCACTTTAAATGTAAAGGAAAGCAAAATGGGCACTGATGACTGCTACAGGAAATAGAAAAGAAAAGGGGTCAGAGTCATAAGGCTGCCATCTCACTGTGGCCCCAGTAAGATTCAAGAGGGTTGGAACAAGGAGTGATGGTAGAGGAAGAGAAAAGCAAATGCACTTGAACTGAACTTTGACATGGGCTTGGCAAGATGGATGGATGGCTGGCATGGGGAGAGGGAGGGGAAAGCAGCTCGGTGGCTGGCTGGTTGGTAGGGGTGTCATTTCCCAACTATGGAAGGGAAGGAAGATAGAAGGAGGAGGACATGGCAGCTCTGAGATGCCTGTGAGACCAGAAGTGTCAAGCTGGTGGTCGGAGGTAGGGGTGTCAGGTTCACAGCACACATATGGGCTGGGGGCTTACATGTGGGAGTCATGAAAACAGATCTGACCTCTTGGGCGCAGAGAGAGAGGAGGGAGTAAAAGTGAGCCCAGGGGCCCTCAGATAGTTGCAGTTGGGGAGAAGCAGTGGAACAAGCAATGGGAAAGAGAAAGAAAAGAGGTCAGGTTGGAAGAAATCCTGAGCATGAGGTTCTGGTAGAGAGTGTCTCTCCCAGAAGAAGAGTCATCCTCTGTCCCAACTGGAATGTGGAGACTACTGGTGGCCTTGAAGACAGCCAGTCAAAATAAAAGTGGGTAGAAAATGAGCATAAGGAATAACACAGAGGACATGGGGAGATGGAGAGAAGTGAGTTAGGGGAAATCGGAGGGGGAGATGAACCATGTGAGACTGTGGATTCTGAGAAACAAACTGAGGGTTTTGGAGGGGAGGGAGGTGGGGGTTTGGGTGAGCCTGGTGGTGGGTATTATGGAGGGCACGTATTACATGGAGCACTGGGTGTGGTGCATAAACAATGAATTCTGGAACACTGAAAATAAATTAAAAATAAATAAAAATTAAAAAAAATAGAGCTCAAGGGTCTGAGATGGGAAACAGAGACCGTAGGCACATAGTCCTTACAAGATTGAGGATTCCTACTGTGAAATGGAGCAGAACGACAGGGCACTAACTCCAGCAGGAAGGGGTCAAAGAAGATCTAAGTGGATCAGAAAAAAACACGGCCTGTTTGTACGCTATGAAAAATGATCCAGCAGAGAGAAACAGATGACATCGGGAGGAGGGAAAGGAACATGCAGGAGTTTAGTCCTCGACAAAACAGTAGGAATGGCAGCCTCCAGTCTGGGGATGGAGAAAGGAGAAGTATTCCCAGGGCTTGTGTGCTCTAGCTGCGATCGTGCTAAATTAAATGCTTCCATCTCATTCCTTCTATTTTCACAGCTGACACCTCGCTGATAACCTGGTCATGGGAGGGATGGGAAGGAAGAGGAACCTGGAGATTATTTATTTATTTATTTATTTATTTGTCAGAGAGAGAGGGAGAGAGAGCGAGCAATGGAGCGAGCACAGGCAGACAGAGTGGCAGGCAGAGGCAGGGGGAGAAGCAGGCTCCCTGCCGAGCAAGGAGCCTGATGTGGGACTCGATCCCAGGATGCTGGGATCATGATCTGAGCTGAAGGCAGCTGCTTAACCAACTGAGCCACCCAGGCGTCCCGAACCTGGAGATTTAAGGAGAAAAACTGACGCACGGAATAGTTATCCCAGAGAATGGAGAGCAAATATCCTAGGGGGGAGAAACAGGTTTGGGGGGAAGACTTGGGAACTCACTGGAAGTTTGAAACCATGAATTTGAAGTGAATTGAATCAGCCAAGTGGCCTGAAATTCTATAGCACTCCTGAGAGCTGAGATGCGGACATAGAGCAAGCGCTGCCTGTTTCCAAGACTGGAGTGTGATCGAATTGTTGGCCTCTCCAGGGCACACCCAGATCCCTGGCCCGGGACCCAGTCCCTCACTCCCTGGACCACAGAGCTCTTTTTCTGCTCCCGTCCTCTCCAATCCCCTAGTACCCACCTGCACAAGGCACTGAATCTTTATCCAGCACAGTGACAGGCTACTGTGGCTTCTTCTCCATTCCTCCCAGATCCATTTTTATAGCATAAACATTATCAATCTATACACAGAGACTCACTTAACTTTTGATACAGCCAAAGACACATCACTGAATCTGAAACACCTTTTTCACTTTCAAAAGACCCAAATCTTGCCAATCAATAGGTTAAAATCGAAAGACTGTTGTCTCTTCATAAATTCTGAAAGCCATCTACGAAACTCTTGTAGTAGGATATGCACAGGGCTCGCTGCCCATGGCTTTCATGAAAGAAGAATGTGGAAGCCCTCCTCCGGGGAAGCCTGAGCGTAGGGAAAATTAGTGTGAAAAGTACCAGAATGTGTGCACGTGGACGAACACTGCACTAGTTAATAAATCAAAATCCCTTCCCATATAGGAGCTGAGTAACTATTGCAAAAATATTTTATATGGGGATGTCTGGGTGGCTCAGTAGCTTAAGCGTCTGCCTTTGGCTCAAGTCATGTTCCCGGGGTCCTGGGATCAAACCCCACATCAGGCTCCCTGCTCGGTGGGGAGTCTGCTTCTCCCTCTACCCCTCTCCTCTACTCTTGCTCTCTTTCAAATAAATAAACAAAATCTTTTAAATAGATAAATAAATAAATAAATAACTTACACGCGTATAGAATGGTTGGCCTCAGTTACGCACGTACGTGCATGTGCATATTTGCCTAGAAAACAAGGGGGCCCTGCCTTTGGAGCATAGATAACTGGGAGCAAGATTCTGATTAATTTATGGATTTCTGAATTATTCAAACATTCTGCCCTTGACAGGTATTGTGATTACTGTTAGAAAGAAATAATAGATATGCTTTTTTAAAAGAATGAACAATCAAAGTAAAATAAAATTATTAAAATAAGGCTTTTGTGGGTGTTGGCAGTTTGAATTACACTCCTGCCACAGCCAAGAAAACCAACGTCCAGGGACCTGCTTGCAAGCGTAGAGGGTCAGGGATGAGCCTGGTCTGCACTCTCGTTCGCCTTGTCTCCAGGGGCAGGGCCCACGGCGGCAAGCATCTAGCATCTTTTGGTCACTCTGGCTGTTTCTCGAGGATACCGCCAGCCTGGGGTTTCTGCACCCTTTTCTTCCCTGTGCTCCAATTCCAGGGGAGGGGAGGTTCCCAGAAGCAAGACACTTTGAAAATCAGAGGCCTTGGTCAAGTCTCAGAGCTGGATCCATTCTGAACTCCGCCCCCCCCCCCCAAGTCTGAGAACTGCCTGGTGCAGCAGCTGACGAGCGGCCCACCAGGTGTCCACGCAGGAGTCCCCGGACCATGGAGTATGTTACCATATAGGTCAAAAGAACACTGCAGATTTGATGGCACATCTTGAGATGGAGAGACGATCCTGGGTTCTCCACGTGGGGCCAGCCACGTAAATAGAAGCCAAGGAACGAGCCGTCTTACATGCTGGAGGAGCCAAGGAACGGATTCTCCCCTGGAGCCCCCAGGAGGAACCAGCCCTTGTCGACACCTTGATTTGAGCCTGGTGAGACACAGTTCAGATTCCTGCAATCCCTGGAACTCTAACAGAATACACATGTGCTGTTTTAAATCACGAAGTTTGTGGTCATTTGCTATAGCGGCCAATGGGGAAAAATCCACCTGACTTAGAGCTGGAAGGAGCCTCCGCTTCATACTCCCCATCCCCTGCCCCCGTCCTGATGGGGTAACGCTAGAGGTTTCCTCCAGCTCCTGCCTGTTACAGGCTGCAGGGCTGCCCCGGGGTCGTGGCCCTAGTCACTCGTGCCGCGCGGTCAGCACCTGCGCCCGCAGGCTCTGCATCCATGGAGCGGACCGGTACAGACCTGGTCTTCCTTTTGATTCTCCTTGCTTCTGGGCCGGAATTCCCATGCTGCCGTCCGATCCTCATTATAAAGAAGTCAAGTGTCGGTTCGTGGCCACAAGCTCCTCAGTCAGACACAGCGACTGGCATTCCAAAGGCAGCTGCACACAAAGGGCATCATGGGAGCCCGGTGACCTCCGGCTTGGGCGCCACCGGCCGCAGTTCAAACCCGGCCTTCCGAAGGACCCGTCCAGCATCGTGCAGGGCGCCCTTTAAATAGTGTGCAGCACCAGCTTTTCATCCAGAGGACTGGGATTCGTTACACCTTCTCCCCAGGGATGCTACAGAACTTTCAATAAAGCATGTGCTCATTTGCACACCATTATCAACCAGTGGTTTGAGCACAGCCTGAGAGAGGAGGCCTCCAGACACCTTTGAACCAGGGGAGAGCAGGGTACCACCGTCACGTACCTCCAGACACCAAGCCAGGGGTAGAGCCGAAGATGGCAAGGCCAGACTATTCTGGGCAAAAGAGAAGCTCCAGCCACTGGCTGCAGAGCTTATTCCCCCCACACCCCTCAGCTGCAACATGTTCCAAATGTCCAGTGAAAAGAATATTTCTTAAAGTGAAATGCAGGCAGGAGCCCCACATGCAAAACTGATACATGCGGTGGGAGTTGGCGTGAGGAAGGGATCTCGGCGTCTGGCGGGTCCTCTTGGGCTGCCCCAGGCTGGGGAAAACCTTTGCAAGGCTTGGAGCAGGGGCTGAGCTCCAAAAACCACTGCTCCCATCTGTCCTCATGGCTGTCAGGGCCAGTGGTCCCACCGACCCTGAGATGTTTCTCCTGAAAACTAGGAGTATTCATGTGAAAAATACAGATGCTGGGAATTATTGTCTCATCAGGCAAACGTCGGGCTAGTACTGGGACGTGAATTAATGGAGCAAAGGGAACTACAAGCATCCTATAAATCAATCCCTTGTTCCAGGCCACCCTCCACCTGCCTCGAAGCCCTGAGCTCTTTATATGAAAGCAGGTGGCCTTCACACCTTCTTACACTGGAGCGCGTTTTCTTCTCTCCGCATCCCTGATTTGCCACATCACAGATTCGCCCCTTGGGCTTCCCTTCCATTCTTCTATCATACCCAGCTTCATACAGTCAGGGCCGCCTGAAAAATCTGTCTTCCTCCTGTGTGCCTTCCCAACCATTTCCCATAATTACAGGGTAGGAGAAACCAAATGATGGGCCATACCAAGTGCAACACCATTGGGGTAACTAGGGAAAGGCCAGAGAGAGGGAAAGGAATCTGAAAAACAGCACGACTTACAAATGCTTGGGTTGCAAACACAAGCAGCTTTTCATAAGTATAGCTTCTGAGTGGGGTTTTGAATGCTTTCTGTGGTGTCTCCCGGCATCCTGTCCTAGTTCCTACTGTTTCTAGTCCCTCGTGGCCCGGCTACCACATAGCCCTTTGCTCAGCACACCTTCCCGCCCTGCCCTCCACCGCCACCCTGGTCTCCCAGTGTGACATGGCTCTTTCTAGACGGCAGCATGGATAGCCACTAAGGTGCGGAAGGGGGGATTAAAGGCAGGATACCCCCCAACAGCAACTGTTTGCCTGATACAGTCAGAAGAAGAGCACAGGCAGGTGGAAGTAGTTGAAAACCAACCAAACATGAAAAGCACAGACTATTTATCCGGAACTTGCTAGAGCACGGGAGCTGGCTACCATCACTCACGTTTTGGCAGAGACCCAAAGGCAGGAAGAGGAGCAGGAAAGCTTCCTGGTGGGAACCAGGGGAGGCCTCGGTGTGCCCTGACTGGGGGCAGTTGGCAGGGGGCTGCTGGAGGACGGCCAGGTAGAAGCAGGTATCCTGTGTGATTGGCCAAATGGACAGGTGTGGCTTCTCTGGCTAGTCCTAAGCCAGAGTGAGAACAAAAATTAGGGAAGCTGTCAGTTATTAATCAAGTCCTGGCCACTTGGGGCTGACTATTATAGGATTGTTGCTTAGCTTCCTGGATGACTCCTAGAGACAGTGTCTGACTTCCCACAAGTCACTTACAGCAGGCTGGCTTCCTGGGCTGCTTATGGAGATAATGGGTTGGTTTCAGGGGCAAGTGGCTACAGGCTGTGGGTCAGAGTTCTATTTTTATATATATGGTCTGGCCATTGTCCACGTGTGTATTCAGTCCCCTGGGCAAGTCAACCAGACAGCCACTACCGACTCTGTCCACATCCGCCTCCAGCGGACAGCAGAGCACAATGGGGTTAGGTGATGGCCCCCAAAAAGGCATGTCCACATTCTCATCCTTATTACCTGTGATGCGACTTTATTTGGAAAAGGGATCTTTGCAGTTGCAATTAAGTTAAGAATCCGGAGAGGAGATCATCCTGGATTACCCAGGGGTGGGCTCTTCATTCAACGACAGTGTCCCTAAAGGAAGGCAGAAGAGGAGAAGACCAGGAGAGGAGGAGGAGGGATGTGAGGACAGAGGCAGAGAGTAGGAGGGACATGGCCACAAGCCAAGGAATATCTGGAGCCACCAAAACTGGCAGAGGTGAGGAAGGGCCCTCTCCTAAAGCCATCAGAGGGCATGACCCTACGGACACCTTGACTTTGCACTTCTGGCCTCCACAACTGTGAAAGAGTACATTTATGTTGTTTTCAGCTACAAAGGCCATGCTGGTTTTACAGAGGCCCTAACACAGGGATTCCAGCAGGCATGGGCATTAGCACCTCCTTCCTCCACGCCTGCTTGGCCGAAGGAGGAGACGTAAGGAAACGGATGAAAGTTCTTCTCCTGGGGGCAAATCACCCAAACAGGCAGAAGAAAATGGTAAAATTCAAAATTTGGGTATTCCAAAGTAACTTTGTATTTTATAACATGAAGAGAAATCCCCAGATTTATTTTGACCTCTTTCTAGATGTTTGGCTTATATAAATAGAGACTTCCTCTGGTATGTGGTCAAGAGTCCCTTGAGGGTTGATCCGTGGCGATTCCTTAAACATGCACAGCAGCTAACTCCATAATATGTAGGTGATTAATAATAAACAGAGTAGAAGAGCTTGTCCACAGCACCAGGGTCATAACAGGCTGGGACCTGTCACCCGGGGAACCGTAACTCCTATTAGCAGATTTAAGATCTGGCAAATTACCATCTTCATGCATTCACCCAGTTTCTCTCTCCCCTCTTCCTTATCTTCCCTCTTTTACTTTGCATTCCAGTCACTGCTGAGTTAGCCTTAGTATTTTTGAAGCAAAGAAGGGTGTCTCTTTTGCATTTATTTCCAAATTAAAACCCCCAACTGTTCAAGTTCTGGATTGATTATCACTTTTCCCAATGCAATACCCTTGTCATATTAATCCATTGTCCCTGATTAACTCTACTGGTGTCTTTATTTTCAAATAATAGAGCCTAGAGATGTGATTAACATGCACAACAGATGCTCTTGGGAATTCACAGCATACCTCTCTCAACTCAGTATTCACCATGTGCCCACGGAAGATGGCACAGCGTCCCAGAACATAGCCCTGGTCGCTGGTGGGCACACACACGTCCACACAGAAGCAAATATTGTAGAGAATCCATCAGTAGATTCAAGTGCAGGAGACTCGAGGGTACAACTCTCGCAAGCTGTTGGCTTCGCTGCCTACGAGGTACTCCCAGACGGACCCTCCCCATGGGCTCTCAGTAAATCGGAGCCCTCTGGTACTATACTGGCTTCTTCCTTTTCTCCTCTTTGCAGTGGAGAACAGAAGGAAGAAGAAAGGATTGAGCCAAACATAAAGGGGTATTCCCTTTCAGCAGACTTACTTTCATAAATGAAAGCAAAGGACCCGGTCGCCAACAAATGGATTTGGGAAGCCTCCATACCCCAAAATCAAATGTCAGATGTGTGTCACAAACCTCTAAAATGTGCATTTCCTAGAACTGCACTTCTAAAGATCGATCCTAAGGAAATCTCAGGAAAGTGCAGAAGGACGTATGTCAAGGATATTAATTGCAATGGTGTTTAGCAAAAAGAAAAAAAGAAAAGAAACTGAAAGCAACCTAAATGTCCAGCATAGGAGATCAGTAAATAAATTACAATACAATGAATCTTGGAACATTAAAAAAATAAAATAAAGATGTTAAAAATAATAATAATAAATAAATTTAAAAATAAATAAATTATGATACAGCTTCATAATGGAAAACCATGGGAGTCATTAAAAATGAGGCTAAAGGAATATATCCAGGGACATGGAGAATGTTTGTTACATATTTTAAGTGGAAGATTGTTTTAGTTTCCTTTTCCTGCTTTAACAAATGACTGTCATCTTAGCGGTTTAAAACACTGATAGATGTATGAGCTTGCAGTTCTGGAGATCAGAAGTTACCGTGGGTCTCCCTGGGCTCAAGTCAAGATGTCACAGAGCTGTGTTCTTTCTGGAAGCTCTAGAGATTTTTTTTTTTTTTTTTGCCTTCTTCAACTTCTATGCCACCTATATTCCTTGGCTTTCAGCCCCTCCCTCCATCATCAAAGCCAGCCATGTAGCATCTTCAAATCTCTGACTCTGACCTCTGCTTCTGTTGTCACATCCTCTCTGACTAATCCTCCTGCCTCCCTCTTATAGGACCCCTGTGATTACACTGGACCCACCCAGATAAGCCAGGATAATCTCCCATCTCAAAATCCTTACCCAAACCATATCTGCAGCGTTCCTTTGGTTGTCTAGGGTAATAAATTCACCACTTCTAAGGACTCAGACGTGGACGTCTTTGGGGGACCCTAACTCTGCCTGCCATAAAAAAGCATACTGCAAAGTAATAACATACATATGTAAATGTGATTCCATGTCTCTGGTTTTTGACACAAATTTTATAAATACTAGGCACTGGGAGACTTTAACAAGAGAATGATGGGAGATGCAGGATTGACATATATTCATATGAGCACACTGCTTGGTTGCTAAAATGTGCATTCCCTACAGCCCACACACACCCCCCAATTTCCCCAAACCCCTTCTGATCTTTCTGCTCTGTGTGCACATTGGCTCTTTCTTGCTACTTCTATGCCCTCCCAGCAGCCCCAGGGTCAGGTGGCTGCTTCTGTCTACAATAAAACCTGAGAAATTTCATCAGGGTTTCATGGGACAGGCAGGTCCTCTCTGGGATCTTGCTATCTGGAGGTACAGGACTGTTCTGCTCTCATGCCCTACAAAACCCCCTGAGGGTTCGGTGTCTGATGGCACCTGTCTTAGGAAGGCAGGGCGCTGAAGCTCCCTTTCCAGGGGTCGGCCAACATCTGTGCCCCACTGCTTCCCCAGGACAGCTGTACTGGCCCCAAAGGAAGGGAACTTTGCTGGGACTGTTGCCCTGAATCTTCTCTCTTCTCGTCCTGACACCAAGCCTCTGACACCAACTGGATCTCTTGTCATTGCGTTTGGTTCTGACTTTCAGTCAACGCTGTCCAGAGTTGGGGCAGACCCCGCGAGTTAAGGGCCAAGACCTGCACAAGACCACCCCACTTCAGATGGCAGTTGCAAGTTCCGGGGGCTGCCTGCACTACTAGGCTATAAATTTAGAGGATCCCATGACCCCCTTGTTCCTTAAAACAAGTCAAGGAACTCACAGAGAGCACTGCTCTTACTATTTAAGTTTTATTAAAGTACAAAACTTGGAAACATCCAGATGTGGGGGAATGCATAGGGCAAAATCTGAGAGGGTCCCAGATGCAGACCTCCCTTGCCCTCTCCCCAGGGAGTCAGGGCACGTCATCCCCACAGCATATCAATGTGTTCTCCAAACAGGAAGCTCCTCCTGCTTGGGGTATCCAGAGTCTTAGTCCATCACTGGCCACATGGCAGAGCTGTCTGCAGCCCCTCTCCTTCCCCAGATGCCTGATCTTTCAGGCATGGCCAGCCCCCATCTTATATCTGAGGATCCACCTTGAGCCATCTTGTTAGCATAAACTCAAGTGTGGTTGAAAAGGCCTCATTAAGAATAACAAAAGGCTACTAGGTATATACCCCAAAGATACAGATGTAGTGAAAAGAAGGGGCACATGTTCCCCGATGTTCACAGCAGCAGTGTCCACAATCACCAAACTGTGGAAGGAGCCTAGATGTCCTTCAGCAGACGAATGGATAAAGAAGATGTGGTTCATACATACAATGGAATATTACTCAGCCATCAGAAAGGATGAATACCCACCACTTGCATCAACGTGGACGGTACTGGAGGGGATGATGCTGAGTGAAATAAGCCAACAAAGAAAGACAATTATCATATGGTTTCACTCATATGTGGAACATAAGGAATAGCACAGAGGACCATAGGGAAGGGAGGGAAAACGGAATGGGAAGAAATCAGAGAGGGAGACAAACCATGAGAGACTCTGGACTCCAGGAACCAAACTGAAGATTACAGAAGGGAGGGGGTGGGGGATGGGGTGACTTGGTGATGGGCATTAAGGAGGGCACATGTTGTGATAAGCACCGGGTGTTACACACAACTAATGAATTATTGAACGCTACATCAAACACTAATGATGTACTATATGTTGGCTAACTGAACATAATAATTAAAAAAAACAAAAACTAAAAATGCAAACAAAAGCAAAAACTAAAAAAATACTTTCAAAGCCATTAAAAAAAAGAGTAATAAAAGATACTCATCACATAGGAAATTCCAAAGGTTTTGAAGTCCTATGCTTGGAACTGGGGATGAAGACCAGTTATCTTCTTTGTTGAGCCATACTCCATATCACAACTCACTAGCCAGAAAGTGACCCCGCCTGCTCTTCTCTAATCTCTGCTCTTAACACTCATTTCCTTAGGGAGGTACTGCAGAGTGGCAGAGACGTACCACAGGATAAAGCATAACTGAAGAGAAGAAATGCACTGGGCTCACATTCACTCACCTTATGCTGCCACTCAGGTATAAACTACTGAACGTATAGATTCTTGGTTTCTGACCTTCTAGCTCCTATCACAGCTCCCCCTGGCATAGGAACCACACACCCCAGATTTTCACTTATGTCTCTATTCAGCAAAGAGGCATTGAACCCCTGCCATGCGGTCGGGACCAAGTAAAGCTCTGATACAGAGAAGACACAGCAGACACAGTCCCTGCCCCCAGGAGGAGCTGACAGTTTAGCTGGTAAGAGAGACATGGAACAGGTAGATAAATAATGATGCCATCACAACTATCCACAAAGGAAAAGTGCTGGGTGCTATAGTGGCAGATGGCGGGGAGATCTAAGCCAGACTGCAGGGTCAGAAAAGGCCAGTTTGGGCAGCGCCAGTCACCAAGAGAGCTGAAATGTGAGGTGATATCAGCACGGTCAAAGTTCAGGAGGTGGAAGCTGCAGGAGGATCCAAGCAGAGGACAGAGGCATGCATGCTCAGAGCGGGAAGGCCTCAGTTTAAGAAACCAAAGGAAGAAAAAAAAAAAAGAAAGAAACCAAAGGAAGGGGGCGCCTGGGTGGCTCAGTGGGTTAAAGCCTCTGCCTTCAGCTCAGGTCATGATCTCGGGGTCCTGGAATCGAGCCCCGTATCGGGCTCTCTGCTCAGCAGAGAGCCTGCTTCCTCCTCTCTCTCTCTCTCTCTCTGCCTGCCTCTCTGCCTACTTGTGATCTCTGTCAAATAAATAAGTAAAATCTTTGAAGAAACCAAAGGAAGGGTAGCATGGAGCACAGAGAATGAGTGCAAAGGAGGAGGAAGATATGGGAGTGAACAGGGGTGTGTAATGGAGGATCCGTGGGTCATGGTGAGGATCCGGGGTTTCATCTAAATAGCAATGTGGAGCCATCAAGTGAGTTAAGCAGGGGGGCGACATAATCAACTTTGTGTCTTAAAAATGTGACTCTGTTCCTCATATCAGGGATATCATATGATAGTTGTCTTTCTCTGATTGACTTATTTCACTAAGCATGATACCCTCTAGTTCCATCCACGTCGTTGCGAATGGCAAGATTTCATTTCTTTTGATGGCTGCATAGTATTCCATCGTGTATATATACCACATCTTCTTTATCCATTCATCTGTTGATGGACACCTAGGCTCTTT
>PISX010023324.1:0-29954 GCA_004024625.1 Mellivora capensis
TTTTTAATTTTTATTTATTTGTCAGAGAGAGGGAGAGAGAGTGAGCGAGCACAGGCAGACAGAGTGTCAGGCAGAGGCAGAGGGAGAAGCAGGCTCCCTGCCGAGCAAGGAGCCCGATGTGGGACTCGATCCCAGGACGCTGGGATCATGACCTGAGCCGAAGGCAGCCGCTTAACCAACTGAGCCACCCAGGCGTCCCGGATGGCCACCATTTTGCTGTATTCTCAAATGGCAGAAGGAGAGGGTGAAAGCAAGCTCTCTGATGTCTCTCCAAGGACACTACTTCTGTTAGAATAGGGCCCCATCCTTATGAGCTTGTTTAACCTTAATTACCTCTTTACGGGTCCTATCTTGAAATACAGTCACATAGGGGATTAGTGCTTCAACATATAAATTGAGGAGATACAATTCAATCATTGCAGCTGGGTTGATCTCAGAAGACATATGCCTCACCATGAATGCCACAGCAGAACCGTAGGTGGCAGCTGAAGGCTGTAAGACAACTACTCTCCTTACAACAGTCTCTCTGAAAGGAAAATATGAGCAGCCACACTTTTTTTTTTTTTTTTTGGGTAACTCTTTCCATAGAAAGTCAATATGCTCAAAGGCAAATATCTTAAATTCAATCTTTATATTGAAATTCATAAATATTTTACCCCTAAAATATCCAGAGTTAATATTATCTCCATTAAAAGTACATTTCCTTGGGATGCCTGGGTGGCTCAGTTGGTTAAGCAGCTACCTTCGGCTCAGGTCATGATCCCAGCGTCCTGGGATCAAGTCCCACATCGGGCTCCTTGCTCAGCAGGGAGTCTGCTTCTCCCTCTGCCTCTGCCTGCCACTCTGTCTGCCTGTGCTCACTCTCTCTGACAAATAAATAAATAAAATCTTAAAAAAAAAAAGTACATTTCCTTGACAAGTATATTATAGAAGATAAACTCATCAAATAAAATTATTTTTATCAAAATTAGATCTGCCAAATAATAAGCATTTTCAATTTTATTCCATAATGATGCAGAAAGAAATGTATGCAATTAAAAATAAGAGTTCCATCAAAGATGCTTTCCATGGGTCAAGATATCCAAAACATATTTATAGAATTATAAAACATAAATCTTTTACATAATTTCAGTTACTAATTACGTTTTAGTTTCTGCCTTGATATTTTTGGAATAAAGTTCAATGGCCTTTTGTTTGCAGGTTTTGTTTTAACAACTGCACAGTGCCTGATTCATGGAATAATTAAAGATCTCCAACTGATTTTGACCAAAATGCAAACCAAGTTTAAAATATGCCTTAAAATGTCCAATATTATTGTAGGACACTGAGGGTCTAAGTTCTGCTAGGTTCTGCTTAGAAGTTCTTCTAGGAGTCAAACATTTTTAAAATCTAGTTGGTGATAAGCACATGTTTTCATGAAGATACATTATTTTGTATTCAACATCATCCTTATTTTTTAAAAAATGTGTAGTTTAGTACTCTGTGTGTGTATTCTAATATTTGTCAGTTTTGACAACTATAGCTTTTCTTTTGGTTGGTAGTATATTACAGCTTGGTTAGAGACAATTAGGAATTATGGACAGCTCAACCAATTCAAAGTACAATCTGCTCCATAGAATTATTAATTCATTAAGGACATTGATTTTTATTTTTGCCATGGTAACTTCTTTAAGCAAAAAAAAAAAAAAAGGATTCTTAATATCACTATTAAAGCAAAAAATCTTAACAGAATTTATAGTAGTATTTGCAATAGTAACAGGTGCTTCCTTTTCAACAGTATGAAATTCAAATATATTTTCATTGAGTGAGATATAAAAGTAAATCATTATGCTTCATTAACTGATACTTTGAAGCATGCAATGATGATGATATAAAACTGTTAGTATTTAGTTTCTTGAGAAACAACTAAATTCTTCAAATAATGTAGCGAATATATTAATACATATCAACCCAACTTGTAGATATACAAGAAACTTGGAAATTATGAAATTTAATTTAGAAGAACAATTTCTGATCAAAATAAGAGGTCATTTTCCATGCTAATGTAAAAACACTTTATGGGGTTAAATCTCTGGGCACTCTGTCTTCTTTAAATTTCAAACTCAGCACTGTTGTTCCTCATATTTGTTTCTTCTGAATTGCATGTGGTCACCAACATCACTATGATCTCCATGGTAGATGGTAAATGTCAAAATATTTTATGCAAGTTGAATGTTGAATATTCATGTTTATGTGCAAGTTGTATATTGCCATATTCATTATCTTAATATTTTATTAAAAATGTATTTTCATTTGTATTTAATTCATTACTACTGAAAGGGTTATTGCCAAATTTGAAAAGAAACTTACCAAAAATAAAATAAATTGCTGTTGATTTACACCACACAATATGTGACAAAAATCACTCTAGCAAGAGAGTTCAGATTATTTGCTATGGCAAAACAGCTTGGTCCCTATTTCCTGTATTTGTTTCATGAGTACTGTACCTATGATTTTCCATGTTTACCACTGGGCCCATTAATTGGCAGCCTTTTTGCATCTCTCAAGCCCAACATGGACCACAGCACAATTGGCTGGCATAGTAGCAGAAAGGCAGGAACATCAGATCAAATATTTCACCTACTACCACCCCAGACTAGGAGTTAACTGACCAGCTGCTTATCTGAACTCATTTCATCAGGGAGTATTTTACATTCTGAGAAAAGGTAAGGAAAAGAGAGGGAAGTATCTCCGTTGTTTTCTTTTGTTTTGCATGTTTAACTAGGTGTTGAAATGAGTCTTTCTTCACAACACATGCATTTCACACAAGTACTGGAACACAGCACAGCAGAAGCTGGAAGTACAAGTGGAAAGCTGACCAAATTTATTGTTTTACCTTTAAGGCAAATAGTAATAATCCATCTTTGAAATATGAAGGAGTTAGAATGAAGGTCAGGTATCAGGCCTAAACCAAAACATGTGGCCCTTTTCCTTGGGTAACTGTGGTAGTAATTGTTTTAGGCTGCCCTTTGTTTTTACCTTTTTTTTATTCTTCTTCTCATAACATATCCAGCTTATCTCTTGTATCACATATATGAGCATGGGACCCAGGCCCAGCCAATCACAATAGCCAGGGATGATGGTGTGATCCAGGTTGAGTCAAGCAGTCAAGTGTGAAACTTCCAGCTATAGTTGTTGCCAAAGATTGTCTCTCTCCCCAGTGTCAAGAGGCTGAAGGGGATATGATTCTGGAGCCACTGATGACTATCTTCCTTGCCACGGGAAAGAATCAAAGCTGTGGGGTGAAGAGAGAGATAGAGACAGAGAAAGGGATTGAGAAAATTGTCAATATTGGGTCATGGGTCCACTCTTGACTGAACACAGCTCTATCACAATTCCCAAGGAAGAAGAAGATTCATGTTACAATTAGCCTGCATTTATTTCTTTCTTTCTTTCTTTCTTTCTTTCTTTCTTTCTTTCTTTTTTAACTTAAAAGTGACACTTAAATGCAAACAGATATCTATATTTCCATTTTTTCAAGGAAATATATTTAAAAATGGAAATGTTAAGAGACACGTGCCCATTTGGTTAAGGGGGAAAAAAGATTCTAGCATGCATTTCTTCGTAACCTGAATTTGTATAAGGAGAATAGTTCTTTCTATTTTACATTATTTATAACACCAGGTGCATCCAACTAAAAGAAATGGGTCAGTTCTTATAATAAAAAATGAATTCAACAAAACTTTAAAATTACTTTAAAATAAGATAATAACTTCATGATAAAACAGCAATATTTGAAATCTTCATAATCCTTGAATGTATTTCAAAAAACTTCTCAAAATAAATGTGCTTCAAATATTTTACCTATTACATTATATCTCTCTCTGTCTGGCACATTGTAGTTATTAGAGAAGTAACGATGTCTAAATCTTCAACAAAGTAACTTGGTTACAACTAGTCATATTATTTTGAAATTCTAGCCTAGCCTAGGTCTTTATGTTACACTAGTTGATCTTTTCTCATCTCCCAAACTCAGTGCTATCACAAAGAGTTGTGGATTCCCGGTAGTTATGAATTATGACAGGATAAGTAAAACTCTCTCCTTAATAATTGTTCAACTGATGCTATTAACTAGATTGTATTGTATTATAATTATGTCAAGGGAATTCTTGAAAGAGAAAACATCACTAAGCTATTGTGAAGGAAACTGTTCATATATAAATAGGATCTGTTCCTTTACTGTGGAAATGGTGGGAATGTTTGGGGGTTCATTATATGATTAAAATTTTGGAAACTTCAAGTAATACACTTTCAAACCAGTATTTCTTCATTTTCCATCCTCCCAATCAGTTTACTCTAGTCACCGAGTTACTGAATAGCACCAGCAATGGGAAAGCTTCCCCAAAATGAGGCATGGTAAAGGATCCATGCCTGCTTCATCATACATAAACATTGGGCTGCCTGATTGTTTCACCTCACATACCACTTCAGTTCACTCAAGGCTGATGGCACTGGTGTGCCACCATGGCAAGGATCATGAAGCCATATCTAAGATCAAAAGGAAGTGTGCCATAGTGAATGGAAATTCTATTCTGGGAAAAGGAGGAATGGAAGAGTAGGATGACTGCCATATACTCTGCCTAAGGGACGCACTTCTGTGATTTTTCCATGTGTTTAATTCTGATCTAAGGTGTTTCAGCATTCTTGGTTAGGGAGAGACACTCATAAAACCAAGGCTTAAATTATTTATTGGTTGCTTGGTATTGAAATTCTAATATCTGTTGGATATGTGAAATTGTCAAATGTTGCATTGGTACCAGATATCATTCCACTGGGTATTTTCCTAATATGAGATATAAGAATGGACTTTAGACTGGCTGAATCCTGGATTGGTTAAGGGATACTTTTAAGACTTTTTTAGGTACTTCAAAGCCCAGCAAGGTTAAATCACTTCACTTAAGTCATATACTGTTATGTCACAGGTAAATGACAAATGGATTTGAGCCCAATTCCATCAGGTTCTAAATCTTCTTGATTCTTTTCAATCTACTGGGTTAACTATCCAATAACATAAGAGCCCTAATACCATGTAATTTTAGAGGAAGGCAGATAATATAAATATAAAATATTGGCCTTCTATTACATAGAGGCAGAACTATAAGAAATATTGAATTTTCCTTCTTACCTAACAATAAGAAAACTAACAGCACTAGTACTCTGCTAAACAGCAAATGACATTTGGTCTCAGTGTTAGGATACAATAAGAAATGGTGGGTACTACCATGAACTACAGGGATGGTAATCAGCCAATAATCAGCATGTTTGAAAAAAAATTCACTGGTATTAAATTTTCTTATGTTTTTTTTTTTTTCAAGAAAAGTCAATTGAAGTAAAATCTCCCAGTTCTAATTAAGAATACAGTATAAATACTGTGTAGGTTAACACTGTATGAGTCAAATAAAATACATATGGGGCCCTCCAGGTGCTGGTTTGCAACCTCTGATAGGAAAACACACTCAGTATAGCACTTAAGATTTGTTACAGGCCAAGATAGCACAGGAAACCAAGAGAGGCAGGAATGGGATAAACCAGCAATATGTTTCCAAATGAGTTTATGTCTCTTCTTCCTCTTCCAGTTACTCAACAGACAGGATATAAAGCACTGAGGTTAACAACTTTTTTTTTTAAGATTTTATTTATTTATTTGACAGACAGAGATCACAAGTAAGCAGAGAGGCAGGCAGAGAGAGGGAGGAAGCAGGCTCTCTGCTGAGCAGAGAGCCCGATGCGGGGCTCAATCCCAGGACCCTGGGACCATGACCTGAGCTGAAGGTAGAGGCCTTAACCCACTGAGCCACCCAGGCGCCCCTGAGGTTAACAACTTTTAAAAGGGAGTCCTGGACGATAGATTCTGTTTAATAAATTAAGAATATTTGTACTCCACTTATACATATTTTTAAAATGTGTACCCCATTCTAGAAAGTAAAGCAAAGACACAGTGTTATAGTAGGATTATTAAATGTTGTTAAATTTTTAGCAGTTTTATTTTAAATACAGCAAAATTGTAGAAATGGCCTATATAATTTAATAATTCCAAGGCGACTTCCAAAGACATGGGTGTCTTTCTTAGACTGATTGTGCTAGACAGATTTATGTATATAGATAGACATTTATATATATATTTATGTATATAGATATAGATATAGATATATTATATATAGATAGATATATAAAACAACTAAGTATAAACACATACACACACGTGCACTAAGATACACACACACAAACACACACTGTGAAGTTTCCCTCCAGTGAATTATGAGCATTTATTTCTTCTCATGTTCATATGGCACTACAAATGTGCTTCCTTTGACATTATTATATTCCATTGATGCATGACTATTACCACTAGGAGCTTGAGTCTCCATAATAATAATGGTAATTCAATCCAAGTCTAGCTGATTCCAACAATTAATCAACTACATCATGTTACTTCATTCACTTTTGCATTTCTTATAAATCTATGCCTTATATATGGCAGATATTCAGTGAATATCAAAAGACTGAAAAATACATAATTATAATATGTAAGCCTCAGGCTAAAGCAAATGGAAGGATCATATCAGTGTGAGAGTATAATGGACTGAGTATAGACTTCAAGATACGGTTCTAAAATTAAAAGAAAAAAAAATCAATAATATAAAATAAAATTTTGAACTTATGAATATCACTCTGCTTACCTATGAACTAAATGAATTCAAATAATTTGCCTATCTTTATAAATATCCTCGTAAGACTGTGTTGAGATGACCATGGAAATGTCACATTTCAGGATGTTCTTTCTTTTCGTCTCTTCTTCTGTGCCAATCTTTTTCTTCTAGATAATGTTATCTATTATTGGGCAATGTCAGTGATTTTATTATGAGTTGACAGTGTGAATTACTGCTAAGCCTGTTAAGGTGCTCATCTCTGTTGGATATGAGCTAGAAACATGTGGCATTAACTAGGCTAAAAAGGAATGTGCAAAATTTAATCACCAAATCACTCCAGTCCCAAAATCTTGCCCCTTAAAATGTTGCTCCTTTAATCAAATTTCTAATGTAAGCTTGCAGTCTTTAGATTCAGAATTCTAAGTAACATCTATAGAATTCAGATCTGTATATGTAGTACTAAGTCCAGAGAATAGAAAAGGCTAAGAGACATTTACCTCTAGAAGGAATGGTTCATATACATCCATCATGGAAATGGGTAGAGAACAAAAATGAGATTTCTAAACTTTGAAAAGTTTATTAGGCCCAGGTCTCTGATCTCTGAAACTCTGAAGCTTCTGGGATGAGACAAAGATCATCCTGAAAACATTATGGATCAAAGGACATGTATTCCATGGAGATGGAACATGACCAAGTTCATTGTGGAACACAATATATGTGTTGTACGGAAAGAGAGAAGGAAAGGAGGACAAAGTCAAGGAAGAAGAAAGGGAGTAATTGTAGGAGAAAGGGGGGTGGAAAAGAGGATAGAAAGAAAATGTACTTGTATGAACTAGCTGGATCAATCACTATAAAACATAGCTTTTATAAATATTGTGTTAGAATGTCTAAGAAGAAATTTTATTTAGTATATAAGATAGTATCCTATCTTATAAAGGGTTTAATATTAAGATACAAATGTAGATAGCACCGTGGCATAACAAAAAGAAAACCACAAAAATGATTTTCTTCTATTCATACTGTTTTTTTAAGTGCAAACTGTAGTAGGCTCTGTGTTATCACGACTCTTTGAATTTATAGGTTACCAATAATATTCATTGTAATTCTGGGTTACAAATAATAGGTAAATATGTGTCCCAGAATTTCAATTTTTTGAGAAAACATTTACTTTCTGGTTGAAAGGCTCTTAGGGTTTGGGAGAAATGAAGCAAGCTCATATCTTGGTTTCGAATTATTTGAAAAAAAAAATGAGCTTACAATCTCAAAATGGCAGAACTCCATTACAGTGTGAAAATAAGGCAAGGAGTATATTCTTTTTTCCTGTGAGGATCAGCAACTATGTAAGCTTCATCGGTTTCTAGTTTCTTTCTATGAAAATAATATCTCAGTGCTGCTTCAGGGTTGTAATATTTAAAAGACATACTGTATGTGCAAGCTGAGAGCCTGTGAGGCTTTTCAAAACATGTGTCTAAAACAGAGCTGTTTAGTTCAACAGAGCTTCAAATGCCAAGAGATGGTGTTGAATGCTAAATCAAGTTCTAAAAGTGAAGAGCACAAAGGTAATTGGATGGACTTGAATCCTGACAAAGTTCAGCACTGCCTTGTCTCAAGATGGCAATCAACTCATCTCAGACTCCTCTCAAGATTTTTTAAGTGGTGTCTTGGGACTTTCCCCAAAGAGTTTTTTGGTGCAATACTTAAATCTGAATGGTAGATCCTTGTGTAGTTTTTGAAAGCACATGTCTTATGTTATCATGTATTACATCAATAAAATAATTCAATACTCAAATCCTAGGAGCAGGAAATATGTTAAAATGTTGATTTCTGTTAAATACATTGATATGCATATTCTGATAATACTCATCGATATGCTTATTGCTGAAAGCTGAATAGAAAATGTGAAAATACAGCAAGCATACTTCAGTCACATTTTGGATGGCATTCAGAAAAAGAGATTTTCTAGTATCTTCTCTTCTTTAATTCCAGAGCCTATCACTGAACTGAGAAAAAGTTAAACTTTAATTTATATTTAGTTTATGAATAATGAATGGACAAAAGTAAAAAATCATAATTAAAGTATATCATGAATATATAAAAAATCAGGGACTGATTTCTAATTAGCATTTGCAGGCATACAGGTATTATGTCAAAAATGTATTAAATCTGACTCTAGAGATGTGGGGCAAAGGACTGCCCAGCAGCTACATCCCCACATTCAATCTCTGCCATCCCCAGGCTGACTTCTAAACACAGAAGTACCTGACCAAGAAGTATAAAGATGGCAACACGACATCATATTTAAGCCTTAAGTTTGCTCTGTTAGCAAAAATTAAGGTAGCAAAATTTTGGTGTGAAAAAAAAGGACTGGCCATGTTGCTCTCTCTAAGAGGTACCCAGACTGTGAGTTGTTCTCAAATTTTCCTTTTCTCCCACCAGTTGTATATGCTCTCACTGGGCAGTGGGGATATGAGTCCCTAGCTCATTTACTATACAATTTTAGGTCTCTGCTCTCTGATGCCTGCTACCTTCTGAGTCAGCAGTCAGTCATCCCCTAAGAAATATGGATCAATGAACTCACATCCCATTAAACTAAAACATGATCTGGTTCATTGTGGTGTATAATAAATATGTTGGAAGAGAAGGAAGAAGAGAGGGAGACGAAGGAGAGAGGGAAGAAAGGAAGTGTACTTATGTAAATTGGTTCGTGCAGTTACTACAAAGCATACTTTTTGTAACACTGTGTTATATAATATATCTGGTGAGGAATTTAATTATATATATATACAATGTGCTATCTTATAAGAGTTTAAGATTAGAACTAAGAAAGATAGATGATAGATGATAGATAGATAGATGGGTATAGAGAGATATACATTCTTACCTCTTCTGTTTCCTGTCTATGAGACCCTGGACAACTTAATGTCTCTGAATGCTAGTATCCTCATAAAGCTGGTAAATTTAAGCATACTCGTCTCAAACAATTGTTGAGGGAATTAAGGGAATTCACCTATGTGAAAGAGATTGGCTGGCACATAGACACTCATCTCCCCAAATCTCCTTAATACTGAGAATCCAACACTTTGTTTTATTTGACATCCATAAATTTTCCATTTATGACTTTATATAAAGACCAATTTGAAACTCAAGTCTTTGAAGCCCAATTATGAGAGGATGAAAGGAGAGGATATTGGCTTGAAATGCAATCAAAGCTTTTAAATTATATTAGAAATGGTAAAACAGTAGCAAAACCCACTCTGACCATAGGCATCTAATCATCCTTAAAGATAACAAGATTTACCTGAAAAGTTTATCTGGCTCAATAAGGCAATTTTTCTCTGACCAAATGTAAGGAATTACACCCATTAGTAAGCAGTATGTGAAAAGAAAAGCAATTTAGGTTGAAATGTCTGATTAGTAGAGCGATGCTAATCTTTCAAACCTCCAACTTGATCTGCTTTACAATGTATCTCTCTTTGTTGCTTGTTTATTTCCCACTGAATGAAAGGGAAACAGGTTGCTCAGAATGTTTTTGTCTGTTTGTTTGTTTTTTGTTTTTGTTTGTTTTGCATGGGCAGGCAATGCCAAAGATCAAATATCCTAACTCCTAATGCAAGCAGCAATTCCTATTAACTTCTCCTCAGTTTCCCATTTATTTGGCTTTTATAGAAGGTTATAATTTCTTATGCGGTTGGGTATGAGTGGTATTGAGAAATATTTCCTTCATATTCAACATACAAAAAGTTTTTTAAGGAAGCTTACTAAAATTATATTTAGGATGTATAGCAGGTTTTTGTTTCTTTTTTTTTGTTTTTTGTTTGTTTGTTTTGTTTTTAGCTAAATCTTTTTCAGAGTAACTCCAGTGTCTATTCCCTCTAAAGAAATTGAGTGGAGACATTGCCACAGGTGAACTTCAGAGTTGAGTATTGGGAACTGAGGTTGACAGCATAAAACATCAGTCCTAAGACAGTCCAGAATTTAACAAAGTACTGATACTGATGTGCACATGGGATTTCCAATTGCACAATTTGAACAAACAAATAAAACACCGAAAAGCCAAGATGTCCCAACATCCTCGACTATCATTTTCTCTTGTTGTGGTCAAATGAAGTATTGCAGTTTGGAAAGCTCATTCTGAAGCCTCAGCTCTTAGGTTTTCATTCTGGCTTCACCATTCTGGCTTGATCAAGTGCCTTGATCCAAAACTTTAGTTACTTATCTGAAAAACTTGATGCTAATAATTGTATCTTATGAGACCGTTATGAATATCAAATTCAATAAAACATGTAAAGTTTCTGAGCAGTGCCTTAAATGTTCAATAAATATTTACATCTTAAATGGCCAGATAAATAATAGAATATTTCTTGGTAATAAGGTTAAAGTTATGTGAGACAGCCATGCCTAAGATGGTGGTGTGTCTACTACACCAACTGGGGAGTTTATGTGGAAAGTTTATATCTCTGGTCCAGGGTCTCATGAACCACAGCAAGTGTTTGACAAGTTTTTCTAAATCCTTTTTCTGTTCCATGGCAGAACTAGCTCATACTGGTTTCTTTAGACAGGGTGCTATGGATCAAACCATGTTCTCCTGAAATTCATTATGTTGAAGACCCCCCAGGGCATCAAAATGTGATTCAATTTTAAAATAAGGTCATTAAAGTTGTAATTAGTTTAGTTGAGGTCATATTGGAGTGTGTTGGGCCTTAATTCATATGACTAGCTTCTTACTAAGGGAAAAATTTGGACATAGACATGCACGCTGGGAGAACTTCACATGAAAATGAAAGCAAAGATCAGGGTGATGCATCCACAAGCCAAGGAAATGCAAAAAATTGCCAGCAATTCACCAGAAGCTAGGCAAGGCATGGTAAAGATTCTCCTTCATGACTCTCAGAAGGAATACACCCTGCCAATACCTCAATCTTGGATTGTAGCCTCAAGGACCGTGAGACGACAAATTAATGGTGTTTAAGCCACCCAGTTTGTGTTAACACTGTCAGCAGTCCTACCAAATGAGTACACAGGGTCGGACTTCCACCCTGATCATAAACATGTATTGGCCTAAAGTTATTCCACTTGTTTTCTTTTTAAAAGATTTTAATTAATTAATTATGTAATTAAAGAATGCACATGAGGAGGGAGGTGCAGTGAGAGAGGGAGACAGAGACTCTCAAGCAAACTCCTCACTGAGTGTGGAGCTGGATCCCACAATCCCAAGACCATGACCTGAGCTGAACCTTGGATGCTTAACCATCAGAGTCACTCGGGCCCCTAAAATTACTCTGCTTTTAAAAAAGAAATGTCATAACTCTATTCAGATTCATTTTTTTTATTTAAAGATTTTTTTATTATCTAATTTTTTTAATTTCTTTTCAGCAAAACAGAATTCATAGTTTTTGCACCACACCCAGTGCTCAATGCAATGTTTTTAGAAAGTGTATGTATCATCCGGGTCCCAATTAGAGACAGTTAACAGTCTCAGCTGAGAATTTTTATTGAAGACACGATCTTTTGAGGCTAAAGGGATGAGGCTAAAGGAATCCACAAAATTTGGGGACCTGTACAAAGAAGAAATAGCATAAGGCTGATATCATTCCCCTCTGCCTGAAAAAGAAAGAAAAAAAAATAGTCAACAAGTCTTATTGAGAGCTGTAGTGATGAAATAAAGGCTACCATACAGAAACCACCATCTTCGGGAGCACAGCATGGTCAGAACTATGCTGAGCAGGAACTCAGTGATAGGAAAAATATTCTGATCTATAGGAGTCTCCCATTAACTGATAACAGCCAGAAATCACAGGGCAAAAAGTTTCAGGTGATATAGTCCACAAGGATCACCCTTCCAGGGCACATAGTAAGACAGATAAGGTCAAAGAGTGGACACAGGGCAAAGGGAGACTAATGGGAACTACAGATAAGGTCAAAGAGTAGACGCAGGGCAAAGGGAGACTAATGGGAACTAGGGTGCATTATGGCAGCTTTTAGTTATAAGTAATATGTTACCTGCTTAAAAGTGGCTTATGCAAAATGTAATTATTTTTCTCATAAAAAAAAGTCTGATGATAGAAATTTCAGAGCTGGTGCAACAGCTCAATAATGTAGGGCATTAGTTAAACTTCTTCAAGGGCCTCCTGATTTTCTCTTCTAATCAAATAAGACTACTGTATTTCCAAACATCACATCATTGCACAAGTAATTTCAAAGCCAAGAAGGGGCCAGGAAGCTTTCTCTTTATATTTTTCTTTTGCTAGATCTGGTAATCTTTCCCAGAAAATGTTCCTTTATATCTTGTTGGCTATACCTGGGCCACACAGCCACCACCAATCCAATCACTGGCAAAGAAAAATGGAATCATGATGATTGTCTTTAATTATTCAGTCTTGGGTCAGGTGCTTCCTATATGATAATAGCAAAATTAAGTTGAGCAAAAGGAAGGTGGCTCTGCAAGAAAAGGCAACCATCCTGCTCCCTTACTTGCAAGCCCTTGGGTCAAAGCCTCAATGAACCTACCCAGTACTGACATACTTCCCCATTCTACTCTTTCCTTCCCATGGCACTGATACTCTTTAGACACAACTTTTAACTTTTATCATGGTTGCAAAGTCAACGAAACCTACTCAAGTCCTGTCTTTGTCATGGATGACCTAAGGAATCATGGAGCTTCTCCCTGCCTCTCTTTGCCAGGGTTTGCTCATTACTGAGCTGAGACACAATGGAACTTCAAGGTTCCGTTGGTGCTTTTGACATTATTGTTGTTATACATAGACAAGTTGGAATGTCTATGTATCAATTTGAGGCAGCTTTTCACAAGTAAGAGTAGAGACTTAGTTCAAGAATCAATATTTTTAAAAAATCAGTGTTAGTAGATGTAGTGAAAAGAAGGGCCATATGTATCCCAATGTTCATAGCAGCAATGGCCACAATAGCCAAACTGTGGAAAAAGCCAAGATGCCCTTCAACAGACAAATGGTTAAAGAAGATGTGGTCCATATATACAATGGACTATTACTCAGCCATCAGAAAGGATGAATACCCAACTTTTGCATGAATGGGACTGGAGGAGATTATGCTGAGTGAAATAAGTCAAGCAGAGAAATTCAGTTATCATATGGTTTCACTTACTTTTGGAGCATAAGGAATAGCATGGAGGATATTAGGAGAAGGAAAGGAAAAATGAATTGGGGAGGAAAATCAGAGGAGGAGACAAACCATGAGAGACTGTGGACTCTGAGAAACAAACTGAAGGTTTTAGAGGGGAGGGAGGATGGTGGATGTGTAAGCCTGGTTGTGGGTATTAAGGAGGGTATGTATAGCATGGAGCAGGGGGTGTTGTACATAAACAGTGAATCTTGGAACACTGCATCAAAAGCTAATGATGTATTTTATGGTGACTAACATAACACAATAAAAATATATATTAAAAAATAATAAAGAAAGAAGTAAGTTGTTGGGAAAAAAATAAAGAAAGCCAAATAGAGTGAATTTAAGAAAAAAATCAGTGTTAGTTATAATATGAAAACATTCCAAAATAAAAGTCATAAATAAGAGTTCTAATCTCATTGTCTCCTGGCTTGCAGTATGAACTTCATTCAGGTAGCTTCATAAGCTCTCTGGGCTGGTTTTGTCATGTCTTATATGTATTAAGGTGGAGTGCTCACCTTACAACTACCTTACAGAAGATATATGAGCAATTCATGATGTTGGCAACATTCTGGAAATTAAGATCTATAAATAACAGTAACTAATGTTTGTTTAGTGTTTTTCAATTTACTAAATGCTTTTAAAAAGGAAGGGAAAGGGGGCATCTGGGTGCCTCAGTCGGCTGAGCCTGGGACTCTTGGTTTCACCTCAGGTGGTTCATGATCTCTGGGTCTTGAGATCAAGCTCTTGCACTGGGCTCCATGCTCAGCAGGGAGTCTGCTCTAGATTCTCTCTATCCCTTTCCCTCCTCCCTTCCTCTGTGCTCTCTCTCTCAAATAAACAAACAAATCTTTAAAAAAAAAAAAAAAAAGAAAGAAAAAAGGAAGGGAAAGGCAGAATTACTGATTGTATTTGCTAATGTCTTTGGAGTTTGAGTCTAACACATGCTTTGAAGTATACTCTTATTCTGCTTGGTGAATATTATAACACTAATATTGCATGCCCCAGTTTCATAAAGTACTAGCTAAGTTAGGTGGGTGAGGTTTAGTTTCATATAATGAACCAATCCCCTGAGGCCAGCTGGGTGCCAGCTTGTGCAGGCAGAAATCATGGTGCATACTGAAAGAGCAAGAGAGACTACTTACTATCTTCAGAAGACCTTACCACTGTAATTACTATCATTCACTAAAATTTCCTACAAACCTGACAAATTCACAATGGTCAAATTTAAGTTGTCCATTTAATGACAATTTCCTAGTGGAGGAGAGCTAGCCTTAGAACAATTTAAATAATTGATTTTTATAGGTACATTTTGAATTCTAAAATGCTTAAACAAGTTCAAAATGTTCTCAATTACATGTTCTTAAGGATTCCTGACTAAATAGACCTCCATTTTTGAAAAGCATATACTTTTAAGCTGTTAAGTTACCAGACTCCCAAAATGGTGCAAGAGAGAAGAGAGATATTTCCTTAAGATGATCAAACAAAAATTAAAAAAAACAAAAAACAAAAAACAAAAAACAAGGGACGCCTGGGTGGCTCAGTTGGTTGGGCAGCTGCCTTTGGCTCAGGTCATGATCCCAGCATCCTGGGATCGAGTCCCACTTCGGGCTCCTTGCTCGGCAGGGAGCCTGCTTCTCCCTCTGCCTCAGTCTGCCAGTGCTGGCGCACATGCTCTCTCTCTCTGACAAATAAATAAATAAAATTTTAAAAAAAAAGATGATCAAACAACATTTAATAACCCTGCTGAAATGATAATTGATCCCTTATTTTTACATGAAACATACTAGGTTTAAAGAAGCAGGTGTGTCATTATAGTATTTTCTCATGAGAAGTCTATATTAAAAATAAGGATAAAGATAACCCTGAACATAATTTGATATTTACTGTAGACACCTGAGGCTCCATCATTTTCCACAATAAGCACAGAAATATGTGTACCATATTAATGGAATATGCAGTAAATAGAGTTTTACAAGGACAGGTATCTATTTATTGTATGTGTTTGCAAGAATTTGTAAATACTTGTTAAAATACAGTAGACACCCGAGGCTCCATCATTTTCCACAATAAGTGCAGAAATATGTGTACTGCATTAATGGAATACACAGTAAATAGAGTTTTACAAGGACAGGTATCTATTTATTATATGTGTTTGTGAAAATTTGGAAAACATGTTAAATACATGTTACATACATAAACAGTATAACCCATGTAATCTTCAACTAACAAACAATTTTAAAATACTAAAAAGCATGTGCAATATATTATCACATTTTGATAAATTGATAAATCATATTTTGGACACATTTTAAAAGCTCTACATAGTCAATTTTTGCCATAAGCAAATTTATTTGATATATACATCACTAGAATTTATGCCTCAGAAATACTTCTCAAGCTTAATGTTCATTAAACCTCCTCTCATCGTTAAAGTTACTTAGAACAAGGACTATATATGCGTACCATTACTTGGACTCAATTTACTCACTGTAATTGTTCTTTTCAGCAAGTCTTTAGTAAGAAATAAAGTTGAGACTGTTATATGAGAAATTTCTAGATTCTTTAGAAGAGCAGTCAAACAGGCTTGTATCATGCATCATGGCCTGAAGTTAGTGGTCAAGCTATGGAATTTTCTGTTATTTCAAGTATGGTCACTGGAGTTGCTCCCTGGTCACTAGCATCATTATTGGACACTCTGCACAAGTAAGATCAGTATTCAGTCTCTTGACTCCCACTTCAGAACCCTCTTCACATTGTTATTGATATAGAGTCATTCCGTCTCCATCTACAATGTCTTGACACCTCTCCTCCTTTACCTGCAAAATGAGTGAGTATACCAACTCAAGAAGTTAATAGCTTCTTGTCAATTACAGTAGAATCAGAACTCTCTTGGGGTACCTGGGTGGTACAGTGAGTTAAGTTCTGGACTCCTGGTTTCAGCTTAGGTCATGATCTCAGTGTCATGAGATCAAACCCTGAGTAGGGTTCTGCCTTCAGTGGCTCAGTGGCTAGTCTGCTTGAGATTCTCTCCCTCTGCTCCTTCCCCTGCTTGAGTGCTCTCTCTCTCTCTCTCTAGTAAATAAATAAATCTTTTTTTAAAAAAACACTTTTATTGTGCTTTATCATAGAAGGACTTGATAGGCTAGAAGCTTGTCTAAATCAAAACACGAAAAAAGCAACCTTAGTGAATGTGGTAACACTATTCTTTCTTGACCCATACAATGTGTCCCGACACATTCAGAATTTGAAATGAAAAGAAGAATAACTTCCCACATTATTTATTTAATTAGAATATTCCACAAGGGGCACCTGGGTGGCTCAGTGGGTTGAGCCTCTGCCTTCAGCTTAGGTCATGATCTTAGGGTCCTGGGATCGAGCCCCACATCGGGCTCTCTGCTCAGCAGGGAGCCTGCTTCCTCCTCTCTCTCTCTCTGCCTGCCTCTCTGCCTACTTGGGATCTCTGTCTGTCAAATAAATAAATAAAATCCTAAAAAAATAATAATATTCCACAAAAGAAGATGTTCCATGCCATATAATCCACACAAATGATGGTAGCATCATTTGTGCCCAAGAGGAAGAGGCTGTCACTTTTCCACTTATACCAAATATTGCCATAAAATGCTCTGAGGAGGATTTAAACAGTTCTTTACTAAAGTATAGAGGGACGAGGACTGGTGAGACAGAATCAGAGCATGTATCCTTGGTCCACAAGCCACACTTCAAAGAAGCCTCCTTGCTTGACCAACTGGTTTAAGGAAAAAAAGTAAGGGATGGTCCCTACACCCTGAAGAGGATATTTAACTTAAACTTCCCAAGGTCCTTATCTCTATCATTTCTCCCCTTACTCTCCACAATCTTTTCTCTTTAAAGATCTCTGCTTTTGGTGTCTCTAAGGAAAATACAAATGTCAGTGTTTGTCCATTCAAATGGGTCACAAATTTTATAGACCCATTGCTTGTTCTCGTTGGTTTTCCTCTAGCCAGCATTGTTTAGAGGTGCCTCAAATTGTAAAGCCTGTTCTCATCATGATTAGCTCACCCTGAGTCAGCTAAAGTGACTGGTTCTCTAGCTTGCTGGGAAAAGTGGAGGGAATAAAACAATGAAGAGGTGATGAGGGCTTTAGCTGTTGGCTTTACTGCGTTCTCCCCATAAGTTCTTGATATTAAACATATCTCTCCACCAAAAGGATTATTGTTGTTATTGTTATTTTTTCAAGATACCTGTGGACCAACACAACTTTAATACTCCAGTTATCCAAATAGACTTTATTCCTTGCAAACTATGCACTCTTTTAATGATACTATGAGAACATTTGTATACTCCCTGACCTAGTCAACATTAAATTTTGTCATTCTTCATCACCCTCACTAAGTCCCATTGATCTTGTTTAATAAATACCTCTCAAATCCATCTATTTCATTCCATTTATTTCAAAAGCACATCTTCTCTAGGCCTACAGGAGTTCCTTTTAATGTGTTACCCAGAGTTACCCAAATCACAAGGTTAAGTGCTCCAGACTGCCAAGTCTGCCCAAAACTTCTGATCCCTACTGCAAGTTAAGGTCCAACTACAGTGAGAGGTCAGAGTCCACACAGACTACCCTCACTTCTGACACCAACTGCAGGTTTAGAAATTATATCAGCCAGAGTTTTCCAAAGAAAAAGAACCAATAGGATGGTGTGTGTGTGTGTGTGTGTGTGTGTGTGTGGAGAGAGAGAGAGAGAGAGAGAGAATGAGAGCAAATGAGAGCTTTGTCTTAAGGAATTGAGTCATGCAATTGTGGAGGCTTGGTAAGTCCCAAATCAGTAGGGTAGGCCAGTGGGTAAGAGAGCCAGAAAGGAGTTGCAGTTGGAGTCCAAGGGAAGTCTGTTGAGAGAACTCCTTGCTCCCTCGTTAGCCTTTGTTCTATTAAGATCTTCAGCTGCTTGGATGAAGCTCACCTAGATAAGGAAGGATAATTATCTTTACTCAAAATCCATTGGTTTAATGTTAATCTCATCCAATACATACCTTCATAAGAAAACCTAGGATAATGTTTGACTAAATATCTGTGCACCCAGCCTAACCACATTAACACATACAATTAACAATCAGAGAGTGTTTCCCAAAATCATCATCAGGTTTGATAATTCACTAGAAAAATTCATGGAACCCATGACAACCTATTATACTCATAGTTATGTTTATGTCAAGGAAAGGATATGGAAAATCAGCCAAAAGAAAAGACACATAAGACAGACTCTCAGTCCCTGCAGAATGTGTTACCTTCTCAGTATCAATGTGTGACAATCTACACAGAGTATTAACTTCCCAAGAAGCTCATTGTGCAGGCATGGTTGATTGACTGATTATCCATGTGCTTGAACCCAACCTCACTACTTTCTGGAAGTCAGGCTGATATCATGTGGCCCAAGGAGCCCATCATGGACCACATCATTTGTACAAACTATCAGATATCATCCATGGAGCCCACTATAAATAAAAAGACAGTCCTATCACTCGGGAAATTCTAAAGGATTAGAGGTCACCTGAAAGGAGCCAGGGACAAAATGCAGACCTCTGTCTGGGTAAGGACAATTTAGTTACTACACACTTGTTCATCTTCTTCTACACTGACTCCTGTGAATCAATTCTGTTCTTTATACTCTGCAGCCATAGTGATGCTTCCTTCATGGTTTCCCATTTGTCTCACAACAAAATATGGTACGTAGTTGGATTCCTAACTATTTCCCCAGCCTCATTTTGAGTTATATTCCTCCTTCAGTCTATGCACTGCAGTCATGCAATTTCTCTCCAGTTCCTCCGCATGGATCATTCTTCCCTCTCTTCTGCTATTAGCTAGTACTACCACCTCTCATTTCTTAGCACTTACTCCAAGTTGTAGTTTTTGATCATATAATTACAATTTTCTTTTCCACAAGATCTCCAGCTGCACCGGGAAGAAATATTGTTGATTTTTGCTCCTCATTATATCATAGCACTTAGCACAGTTTATCATATCACAAATGTGAATTAATAAATGTTTACTGTAGCTCACCATGAAGGACAGTATGCTCAAATTGATTCAACCCAATCCCAGGAGTGCAATTTGGTGAAAACAATTACTCTCTCCATCACACAATCAGCACTTATTTTGGAGCACCTAAGTCTAGAGCTCTTTGTAACTCAAGTCTATGATATAAAAATCAGTGCCAATGGGGGAAGAAAATCTGGAGGCATTACGCTCTGCAGCTAGAATTAACAAAAAAGTGAGCTCCGTTATAAACGGAATTGATACCCATCTTTCACTATTTTAAGAAATTTTAACTATAAAGTTTCATTTTAATACCTAGAATTAACCTCATATTATTACCTTTAACTCCAATTTAAGTTTGTTTTCTGTTCAGGACCACAGAGCTAGTGAGGCACAAACTGACAACAAAACCACCAACAGGAACCCACATGAGATTTGGGTAATGACTTGTGCTGATCACAATGTTCTCTCTTTATTTGTTCGCATACACCCTGGTGTGTCATCTCGGAACACACGTGCAGAGATGGAGAAGCCGGGCCCCGCTTGTGCATTTGCTTCTTTCTTTCCGACACAGATGTTTGCCAGCACTCAAGAGACAAGGCATTGTGCTACTACTGTGCCACATTTATGTCTGTGTTTATCTTCAAACATATCTAACTGGTTTGAAACCATGTATTTTTTACCCATAATTACAATTACAGCTCTGGGTGACATTGTAGATGGCTCGCTGTGTTTCTAAAAAAGTAGGACCATTTGCTTCTGGGAATTAGTGAGTCAACATAATGATTCTAGAAGTAACAATATGTACCATAAAGAATCCAAATCAATATTTTTATGGCAGAAGTTAATGTGTTTGTTGCTGCTCTCTTTTCTAAGTAAAAAGGAAAAGATCAGAATTGTAATGAACACCTAACATTTGCATGAAAGCCAGAAATTTTAAATGCACAGATTCTTTCTAAATATAATAAAAAGTAGAGAATTTGAAAAATGATACAGTGAATTCGTCAGCTGGTAGAAAACAGATTGGACTGTTCAGTTTTTCAAGACACCCTAAAACACAACTTTTACTTGAATTCCCTTTATCTTTGAGTTTGAGGGCCTTATATTTGAAACTCTTCAAAGGGGAAAAGAGCACAGAAATAAACTGGGGATAGACAAAAAAGTAATAAAGTTTTGGTAATAAAATTTACTTTGGGGGTAAACTGGATTTAAGTAGGTACATTTTCAAAATGGCAAAAATTTTTGTCTTTGCTACTAAATGACACCAATTTATGTCTTATGCCTATTATGTACCAGATTCTGACTTGGTGCTTAAGAATTTCCTCTTATTTACTTATTTTATGCCAGAAAAAAACTAAGCATCAAAATACTGACTAACACATCCAAATATTCAAAGCTAGTAATAAGTAAAAATGCACAATACCAAGAAGATTTATTCTAGTCTTTTAAAATAGAAATCTGCCTAAATTACAACCTGTGAAATTGCCCTGCCCTTGTATAACAAAATATTTCTAACCTCAGTGCCCAGCAGTATGCCTGGAGTATTTAATATATGCACCCAAATATTATTCAGCTGCATATAATAAGTATTACTGAATCAACAATGACATAAAATTAAGAAAAGGAAAGAATAATGGAAAAAATATGTGGAGGAAGGGCTTAAGCTTTTGTTGGTAAGATAGAGTCATCGTTAAACTATCCTTAAAATCAGAATACCCATTATGCTTTTTCTGTCACATTTCTATATCTAACTAATACTGGCTTAGAAAATTTTAACCAAACTTCATAGAATTATATATGAGTGAAAAAAAAAAAGAATGTTTGTAGATGAACGCATGTCATTCAGCATGAAATTTGTAACATTATTTAGAACACTCATTGCCGCCGCCTCCTCCTCCTCCTTCTTCTTCTTCTTTTTTAACTTCCTGACTCTGAATTATATTAGAGAAACTGCTAGACATCTGAGTTTTTCTGGGTTTTTCCAGTTTTGTTTTTGTTTTAGTTTTTATAATTTATATGTTAGTGTTAAACAATATCTGTCCTTTATTTCTCTTCTGAAAAATAAGTCATACAAAGGAGGAAAAGTAGATATTTATAGGTCCATGTGAGCACAATTTTATTATTCATTATTTATATTTATTTCTTATGGATAAAATTGTGTTCAGCTATAGAAATTGATCTCTATGTTTCTCATTCTCTCTCTCTCTCTCTTTCTCTCTCTTTTCTTATTTTTTCCCACAAAGTCATTTCTAATCTACAATTATAGGCAGCACAATATCTGAACAGAAAAAAGAATGGCATCCTCTGGACATATATGTCATGGATCACTATCCTAGTCCATCCTTTCTGAGTAAGATTTCCTTACCATGCGCCCTGTTCAAAAGGGTTTCCCAGCAGACTCATGTGTCAGCTTGCACTAAGTGATAAATTAATAACATCATTTGTAATTTAAATTAGTTCATGGATGTCTTAACCTTTGCCATTTAATTTAGTTCATAGCTATCTTAACCCAAAGAAGTGGCTAATGTGACATCCCCAAGAAGATGAGAGTCTAAAAGGAGAAGTCAAAGAATAAAATAATGGATGAGAAAGGTGAGTTAGATGACCCCAACTCTGTCAGAAGAAATAGCTTTCCACCAGAAAAAAAGAGGGCCCAGAAAATGGCATCTGTCAAAGAAAGCATCTGAGCCTGGGCACTTGTGTTTTCTGATAACCCTAGTCTTTACACTTTTCCTCCAAAGTTTTAAAATGTTTTTCTTTCCATTTCTGGAGCTTGTTATGAATCATTTTATAGATCAAAGAAGAAAGGGGAAACTGTCAGCAATTTGTCAAATACATTGGAAAGTATAGAGATTCTCAAGATATGCATCAGTCTAGAGTCTAGGAAATTACTTCTCAAAAGTAACTGGTTACATGTGAACCTTTGCCTCCCTAAATCACCAGAGCCAACTTTATTGAATCAGTTGAAGCAGCTCTTCATTTTATTTCCTCTTGATCAGAATTTCATTAAGCTGTTCTTTAATGCTCTATGACTTTGTTTGCTCCAGATTTACATTACTCAGCCATATCCCTTAAGCTTAATTAAGTTTGTTTGTTCATGCTTTGAGCACTTTTCTCTGCTCTGCAGGAAAAGTAGGCAACAACCAAGGGACATTCATTCATCTGTGAAGCTGTCAGTCCATCATAACTTGAATATTGATTTGGGGGGAGGTTGTGACATTCCCTAGGTGGGCATGTCAAGTTTGTTGACAGAGAGCTCTCTACTTAATTGAATATGATGTCTGTTTGGGAAGTGAAGTCTGTCAGTGCTGTGCAGTTCTTTCCCCCACTGTGTATGCAGTAGAGGGTAATGATAGTCCATCGTATACTGACCAAACTCCATGTGCCTTGTTCTATTACTTTAGTATTTTCTCTCTTAAAGACCTGAGAGCAATACAGTTATTCATCCAAGAGATGATTATGCATTAAAAAAACTTGAAGCATGAAATATCAGATGGGGATAGTCATAAATGATTTGCCACATGAGTAATAATTTTAATTTGGTCGCTAAACTTGCAGCGTAGTTTTACTCATCTGTAATATGGGAGTAATGATCACCCTTCCTGTCATTAACTGCTTCTCAACAGTGTTGTAAAGATTAATTTATGTTCTTAAATGGCTTTTCAAATGAAAAGCGCACTGTAAATGTTAGTTTCTAAAGCATAGCCCTTCCTGGCCAGAGCTAGCTTTGTCTCTGATTAATGTCTAAAATGTTGAATGAGAAATAAAATTTTGCTTGGACAGTAACAAAGAGATTTTTTTTTAGTTAGTTTAAGAAGAGAAAGAGCACCTTAATCAATGTTACCTGCCAGTTATATCTCAATTAAAAAAATGATACCATTCTCAATACTTTAACAGAAATAAAACAAAAAGTTTAGCTATATCGATTTAACAAATGTATTAGCTAAATCACCATTCTGTGATTTATAGGTTTCTGATAGAGGAAAAAAAAAATCAGTTTTTTTTAACCTAATAAATTGCATTGTATTATACCAGTAAGTTATACAAATTAGCCTAAAATCATTTCTTCCCATAATGTATGCAAAAATATTCTAAGGTAACATCTTGTAGAGTCTGGCTTTCTCAAGTTCTCATTGGCTCAAATATATATTTAAATGATTGGTCACTAAGGCCTCTGGCTATTTCATATCTGGCAAAATATAAGGTACAGATTCTCATAAATATGAATAAAAACAGGAGAAGTAATTTCTCCGTGTATTGGAACCTTTGAGCAAGCATTAATGCTGCTATGCAGCTAAGTAACAGACTGGGTATGAGAAGCTGCAACATCCACACGTCTCTTCTCCAGTTCCTTCTATGAGGGAAAACATGGTCAGTGGAGTTTTCTTCTCCCTTGTCAGTTCTGCTTCTGTAAAAATGTCTCCAGATTATCTTCCTACCTCTCTGTCCATTCACTCTTTTTCAGTACTTTTTTTATAGATCCTGCTCCAACTGAATAAATTTTAAATTTATTTAAACTTCCATAATACCTGAAGACTGCCTCAACATTTCTCCTGACATGACCCATAAGCACCTTTTTCTTTAAAGGTTTATTTATTTGTTTGAGAGAAAGAGAGAGAGCAGGGGGAGGAGCAGAGGGAGAGAATCTCAAGCAAACTCTGCTGAGCAAGGGCTCAACCCCACAACTTAAGATCATGACCTGACCTGAAACCAAGAGTCAGACTCTTAACCAACTGAGTTACCCAGGAGCCACTGACACCTCGGCATCTTAAACTCAACACCAAACATAGTGAACTTAAGTGCTTTCTCCCACCTGTTCATATCCTATTCCAGTGAGTGACAACACTACCCAAGTGGTTGCCCCACCAATTTCTTACCAAGAACACACCCAATTATTAATTTCTTGACAAAATTTTATGGAATGTGTTCAATATACCAAGGAATATGTGAGGTATTGAGCAGAATAAAACCAGTACCTGTTCTCAGGTAGCTGAAATTTCCTATTTGACTAAATGGGAAAGAGATTAATGTAAAGAAATAAGGAGAACCCCTAGTCCTGACAAGGACATAATGGGATTCTGTAATAGCATTTAACACTACCTCATGTGGGAAAGATTTCCTGAGGAAGTGATGACTGTGCTTAAGTCTGAATACAAAAAACAGTATGAAGGTGAACAGCAGAAAAGGGTTGGGTGTGTTGGGGGGGGATGGGGTGCATGCATTTCAGACAGAGGAAGGAGCATGTTCCCTCTTTCCTGCATCAAATCAGACCCAAATCATGGACATCCAGGCCAATTCTCTCTCTTAAATATCACTATCTGCCCATCATTTTTCAATTCCTACTGCTACTTCTTTCCTTTCTACCATCATCACATCACTAACTTCATCTGCACGTGCTATGGACTGAATATGCCTTCTGCAAATTCGCCTGCGGAAATCCTAACCCCCAAAGCAATAGTATAAGGAGATGGGTCTTTGGGGAAGTAATTGGGATTAGATGAGGTCATGAAGTGGAAGCCTCTTGAATGGGACCAGTACCCTTATGTGAGGCACAGGAGAGCATGCTTACCACCTCTGCCTATTTGGGAGGAAATAAGGAGAAGTAGGCAGTCTGCAGCCTAAAGAGGGCTTTCAGCAGAGCTCAGCCAGGTGGCACCCTGATCTTATACTTCCAGCTTCCAGTACTGTGAGAAACAAATTTCTGTATTAGCCACCTACTCTAAGGTACTTCATTATAGCAGCCCAACCAACATTTATATATTTTTAAATCTCTCGCATATCTTTTAAAACTCCTCTAAAATCTCTTTTCAAAATCCAGTCAAGTCCTCATTGACTCTCAAATGCCTTTCTCCTTTCATTTCTCCTCTGCAAATTTTATTACCTTTTGCCCTAAATTCTCTCTCCTGTAGTGGAAACCCTGATAGCCTCTCAATCTTCCAACTTTCTCCAGGCATTTTTGTTTTTGTTTTTTACTGTCAGAGTGTAAAAAATTTCTCATGGGGATAAAGGAAAGGGAAAGAGAAATTTCAAATATCTTTCTTTTATTTTCTTGCTCCTTTTAAGTAGAGAAGACACAGTTACCTCTTTGGTAGTTTTATTCTTACTGTGGCCCAAATTTAGGTTCCTATCTTCTCCTCTATATATCATAACTTGGGAAATATTCATTCAAATTTAGAAGAAGCTTACTGTCCTATTTTATGACAAACAGGAAAAGATGTTTTATTTTAACAAAATATTTTAAACTTCATTTGAATATATCATTGGTATGGTAGGCCTGAGGAGAGAATCCAGAACTCAGGAATGAATTACTCTTTCTAAGAAAGTGGGACAGAGTTCTGCTCTGTAACGTTATAGATCCTACCCCAGCCTATCATCTGTTTGCTATGTTGATATTCTGATATCTTTTTTGAAGAGTTATTTTGTGTTCTTTCAGGGAAGACACATGAGAAGTCAGAAGCAACTCTGATTTCACCCTCATGCTTATAAAAATTTCAAATTCATGGTAGTCAGCTGTGTCCTGAAATTCTGCTAGAAATATGAAAAAATAAAGAGTTTTACAGTCATTGTTATCTGCACACTCTCACTTAATTTTCTAATAATTCAATAGGATGTTTTAGTATTTTTATTTTATAAGACAAAATTAAAATGCAGGGAAAATAAGAAATGTGTACTAGGATAGATTTTCAATGCCAGAATTCAATATCTGAATCAGATATTATAATGTATATCTGCTCTGATGTTTAGTTATTCTATTTACTCAACACTAGCTTTGTGAGTCTTCTAAACTGGTAGCCAATCAGTCACTTTTCTTTACCCTTTTAAGTATCCTACTTATTGACCACCACCTCCTATCATTTTGGGCCACTGCCTCTAGTGATCCAATTTCAACAATTCTTCCACTAGCATCAGATTCTCCAATCCATGTAATGCCATTCAGTAATGCCATTCCTACTTCCCCCCATATCTAGTTCAGTTCCATGCCAATCATTATAACCAGTACAGCAGAAACAACCAGAAGCCAACCAAAATTTGTTCTAAGGTTCTAGAGAAATAAATACATAAGCAAAAAAGATGATATTTAGCCAGGAATTACTTTACCTACTTTACTTTATGCTGGAAGCAGGTGTGGTTATAAGACTAGTTCTCCCCAGTACAATGTGAGTAGCTGTGATGTGTGCTATTGCCATATTTTCTAAAAATTGGTCTTCTTTTCTAAGCTTTCAAGAAAAACCTTGAGGTTAAGACTGTTGGGTATAGCAAGGCCACAAAAGCAAAAGATGGGTTCCTGAATCACTTAATGGGAAAAAGATACCCCCCAACCTGATATGTGTGTGAGAAATACATCTATTTTATGTTGAACCATTACATCAAGAATCTGTTTTTACAGCAATTTAGACTATCCTAACTAATATAAACAGCTTCTTGCCTATCTTTCCCTCAGACATGCTGGTTTGGCTGGTTCAATCTACTGTACTGCTTACTCATTATTGGAACTGAGGAGTTGAGCAGATATCAAAGGAAAAATAAATGAAATTTTAAATAATTAAAACTATATTACATTAAATTTTTTTATATTTGTGAAATCAAATAACAAATGAGCTCTCAATCTCAGTGCTAGCCCAAAATACTACTGCATTTCTCTGGTCAGTACATTCTTCTACTTACTGAGGTGACTCTCTGATACTCTCATGAGTCTCTACATCCAACACCCTTTCCTTCTTTCTAAATTTCACCTGATGATCTTTTTTCATTTCAGGAGTAAATGCAGCTACCAGTAGAGAGCTGCCACGTCCTCCCACCAACTCCATCAGCCAACTTGCATCCATGCCCAGATTTTCTCTTCCCTCCCTCTTTGCTGGACTTTTATTCTCCTACCTATCAATGTACCAACTCATCCAGACTCCTGTACTAGTCAATGTCACTCATGGATCATGAATCAAAATTTTCCCTAATTCTATAAAAGCTCTATGTGATCTAATGCCCTTTACCACCATGAGTTCATTGCCTACCTCTCTCTTTCTCAGCAATTTATCTCTGGTCTCTGTTTCAGGTTGTCATCATTCTTCCAACATGCTTGGACATGTTACCATGTCTGGGACTTTACACCCATTTTTTACTCCCATAATGCCTTTCCCAGGATAACTATGTGGCTTGGCCCTAATTTCCTACAAATATCAATAAAGTTCCAACTGTCAGATACTTTTCCTGACCACTCTATAGAGACCCCTTTATCATCTGTTTTTTTCTTTGTCCTTCTTTAGCTAGCAGGCTAGCTAGATATCACTATCTATCTATCTTATCTATCTATATATCTACATCTATATCTACATCTATATCTATGTGGTGACCAGAGAGCAAGCTGACAGGGTCTTTGTGGTCTTAGGGCCAGGTCAGAGGCCAACCCTACCCACCACAGATCAGCCCTGAAGCGCTGCCATAACTGCAGCTTGCAGAGGCAAGTAAACCACACAGCATGAAGTACGCATAGAAAAACAGATTTGCCCTTAAGGTAGTTGATCTGACATGATGTAGTATAACAGCGCTGAATGAGAAAGCTGTTATTCACCAGTAGATTGTCCTGTTGATTGTTCTGTTGAATTATCTATGCAATGATCAAGGTGACTCCCATGTGATCGTATTGTGCTTGAATCCTATAAAACTGCTGGAAACCAATAAACGTTCTCTCGGGCATTAGCTGCGACCCTCCCCACCCTTCTTGTTTGTGTTTTTTTTCTTTCTCATTCCCACCCCAGAACTCTGGTTCTTCCTTTCAGTCAAGGCTGGTCCTTGGCAGGTGGCGCCCAAACAGGGACATGAGTACTCAGGATCAGCATATGGCACAGCATGTGAGGAACTCCTCAGGGGCAGAGACGACTCAGCATTTGGAATCCATAAATGGAGGAGCAATTGTGCGTCAGGAGTAATAAATTATGGAACAGCTACAGGCCAAGGATAGGTTGCTTTTCATACGAGGTCTTAAATTTATGTTAAAGTCTCAGGGAACAAAAGTTAGTGATGTTCTAATAGAGAGATTTCTTAAATTTGTCCAAGAAGTTTACCCCTGGTTTCCTAAGGAGGGCACAGTTAATCCTTCCTACCTGGGAAAAGATAGGAGAACGGCTTAAAGATTATTATTCTGTGCCTGGTCCTACCAAGTTTCCTATTGATACTTTCTCTTTGTGGAACCTGGTACGTGATTGACTTGATCTGGTCCATGAATTGGAAAAGGTTTTGGGCTCTTTACAACCACTTTCTCGAACCGCTATAAGGAAAGAGCCTTCTACTAAAAATAATTTAAAGAAGTGCCCTTACGAGTCCATCTTATCATCAGGAAAATGCATTCCTGTGGTCCCTAGTCTCCCCCCGCACCCCATTATTCCACCTTTGCATTCTCTAATACTCATCCTCATGAGTATGACGAACTCTCTCCTTTGGACAAGGAGGAGCTTGAGGAGGCTGCTGCTGCATATCATAGGCAGGAGGACGGGGGTTTTTTGGGGGTTTTTTTTTTTGGTTGTTTTTTTTAAGCGTTTTTTTTTTTAAATTTCATTTCTTTTCAGCGTAACAGAATTCATAGTTTTGCACCACACCCAGTGTGCTCCATGCAATGCATGCCCTCTGTAATACCCACCACCTGGCTCCCTCAACCTTCCACCCCCTGCCCCTTCAAAACCCTCAGGTTGTTTTTCAGAGTCCATAGTCTCTCATGGTTCATCTCCCCCCCTAATTTCCCTCAACTCCCTTTTCCTCTCCATCTCCCCATGTCCTCCGTGTTATTTGTTGTGCTCCACAAATAAGTGAAACCATATGATAATTGACTCTCTCTGCTTGACTTATTTCACTCAGCATAATCTCTTCTAGTCCTGTCCATGTTGCTACAAAAGTTGGGTATTCATCCTTTCTGATGGAGGCGTAATACTCCATAGTGTATATGGACCACATCTTCTTTATCCATTTGTCCTTGGAAGGGCATCTTGGTTCTTTCCACAGTTTGGCGACCGTGGCCATTGCTGCTATAAACATTGGGGTACAGATGGCCCTTCTTTTCACCACATCTGTATCTTTGGGGTAAATACCCAGTAGCGCAATTGCAGGGTCATAGGGAAGCTCTA
>PISX010023325.1:0-29951 GCA_004024625.1 Mellivora capensis
GTGGGGGTGGGTGGGTGGGAGTGGGTGGGAGATCAGAATGATCATGGAAATGTGAAGACATAGGACAGGATACTGAATTAATACACAACTGACATGTAATAAATTTTACTCTTATCCTACTTTGCATGTGATGAGTCATAAAAGCTTGGAACTTCATCTAATGATGTTTTTAAAAATGCAGTCTAAATTCAGAGTCTTAGGCAAAGTGTAGTTAGATGTAGCATTTTAAATTTGAGGTGTTCTTTGGATACTGTATCTACTTTGTTCCTGATACATTATGTGAATGAATGAACAGATATAGCTCTGTCATGGAATATTACTTGACTCATGATTATCCAGTGAATCAGCATACTTTGTATCAGAAAAGCCAAATATAAATATGCCCATATGTGTGTGGGGGGAAGGGACTCTCGTATCTATGTTTTATTCTCTGCATGTGCAGTAAGTGTGGAACTCAGGTGCGAAGGAATGACTCCTCACCATTGATCGTCTCTGTGGATAACAGAGAAGGACTTTACTCTTGAGAATTACCTTTAGTATTTATGTTTTTAGCACCTTTTGTTACCCCATCTATAAAAATTGGATTATCTGTCCATTTATTTTCCTACTATTTACAAAATCAGAATGCTAATTGGCATAAATTGTAGACTTTTTAGCAGAGCACATTGAGGAACATAAGTGCCAATCAGTCTAAAATGCAGTTTTCAGAAAAATGAATATCCTAGGCCTACTTCTAAGTGTTAAGGAACTTTTAATTAATACATTGTTGATTTAAATTAGATCACTGTTAATCTATCAAAATATTTTTTAGCAGATCACCTCATATATTTTAGGATAGTTTAAAAAAATGCCTTGAGGTTGATTTATTTTAAAAAAATGTATTATAATCACTACTGAGTTTGTTAAGAGCATACTCATTCTCATTCTCCAAACTATTTCATAATAAATTGCTCTAAGAAGAGGTATATTTTTTAAAAGTTAAGTTTCTACTATTTATGGGAACTGACAATCACCTAAAATATCAGTGATTATAAACTTTCTTCTTGGTTTTAATTCTAAAAGGGTAAAAAATTTATTTTCTGCATAGGATCAGAAATTTACTTTCTGCATTGACCACTACTGCTTTGGGGTCAGGGAATTTACCTTTGCATTCAGACTGTTTTGATTCAGGTTGTTTAGATTTAGCTGTGTGACCTAAGGCAAGTCCCTTAACATCTCTGTATTTGTGTGACTTAATCTTTAAAACTTGAGACTAATAGGACCTAAGGCCTAGGGGTTAATCTGTTGAGAAAAAAGCATGTAAAGTGGTTAGCCCAGTAAATGTTAGCTAGTTTTATTATCATATTTTTACATTTATTATAATACCAAGTACTTTGTTTATATAAGATCCTCAATTCATCTTCATTGAATATAACTTGTGACTATCAGTCTGTAAGAATGGGCCTGGATGAGAACTTATTTTAACTAATATCTCAACTAGAATGGCAAGTTAACTACTTTAGAATTTAACTTTCTGAATATGATCCATTCAGTTTCAGAGTCATCAAAGAATAAAGCTATTATGGTCTGGGTTATAGATTATATTAAATCCCTCATTGTTCAGGTTTTATTATTAGAAAAGCTAGTAAAGTTTGGGATAATTTTAAGTAGTACTTTCTTAATTTTGCATGGGCTTCACATCAAGTACAAAATTTGAAAGACATCTGAAGTCTTGAATACCTTGAATTGTAGTCATGGCATCCATACCAGGAGTCTAGATCAATGCTTGAAGAATTGTCAGAGCCCCACAGAATCCAGGTGCCACAGAGTCTTGTAAAACTGGACGGGGTTCCTGATAAATTCCACAGAGAAATGTCAAATAAGATCAAAGAGTAAATACAGTAATATTAGGATCTAAGGCCAAGAATTACATAAGTCTCAGTTTAATAATAGAATCATTTAAGATACTTTAATAAGTACTAGATAATTTAAGATATTTTAAAAAAATAATTTATTTATTTATTTGTCAGAGAGAGAGAGAGCACAAATAGGGGGAACCGGAAGGGCAGGCAGTGGGAGAAGCAGGCTCCCCACTGAGTAAGGAGCCCAACCCCGGACTTGATCCCAGGACCCTGGGATCATGACGTGAGCTGAAGGCAGCTTCTTAAATGACTGAGGCACCCAGATGTCCCTAAGAAACTTTCGTAACTACTAAACACAAAGTAATGAGAGGTTTTTAAACAAACTAGAATTTATGTATTAGAATGGGTATGGTGAATCAAAATAACTATCAATGAAAACCAGACTCTCATTCTAAACATTCTGCTTTTGATCAAAATAGTTCAGATTCTTTTTATGAAATTACCTTTAAAAATAGTATATAAGTTTCTTCTCATGGGTATATAGTGGGCCCATTACTTTTTAGCCATTATTTTTAGTTGTAGCTTGCATTAGATTATTAATCCCATTACCCAGACTGGAACTTGCTCTTAAATGACTTATGGCTGTATCTTGAAATCAAATCCATGCTGATAGTATAAAGATTCTTCATCAGGGGCGCCTGGGTGGCTCAGTGGGTTAAAGCCTCTGCCTTCAGCTCGGGTCATGATCCCGGGGTCCTGGGATTGAGCCCCACATCGGGCTCTCTGCTCAGCAGGGAGCCTGCTTCCTCCTCTCTCTCTCTGCCTGCCTCTCTGCCTACTTGTGATCTCTATCTGTCAAATAAATAAATAAAATCTTTAAAAAAAAAAAGATTCTTCATCAGAATTTGCTTTGTTAAAGCCAAGTGCTACTTAAGTTTAGGTATTTTCATTCAAAAAAATGTATTGCAAACTTTAGACATTTCCTAATGAAGAGAAACATAAGTGCTTTTTTTTTTAAATTATAAGTGCTTTGAGCAACAGAAGTATACTTGCAATCAGTTTATAATGAAAGAACCATAAAGATCACAGTTCTGAAGGGGACCATACTTATTTATATAAATTATGGCATATTGTAAAAAAATATAGTGATTTTGTATTTACATATCACTACTTGTTGGTAAGGCATGAGGAAATCTAAAATTATGGCAGAACCATAAACATTTTTGCAGTTTGTTGGCAGGCATTTGTAGAACCACTGCAGAGAAAGACCAGTTGGCCACTCAAATAAGGGTCTAGTCTTATCCTGATCAATACACATGCATTATCTCAGGTTTGTCTCTCAGACAAAGTTGAGCCTCTGCAGATCAAAAGACATAGATGCATGAAACAAAAGGCCAACATGAGACACACAATTCATCTTGAGATGTCCAGCTGCCAAGGAGGCCTGAATACCAGGAGTCCATCTAGTCAGTCCAGTCACAGATGTCTTCCAGTGAGGATGACCCAGGGTTTCCTTATGCTCTCTTGGCTTTGTCTCCCAGAGGAATTGAAGGAGACCACTTTTGGAACAGACACCTCTTTCTCTTGGACAGTGTTGTCTGAACACTGTCAAATGTTGACTCCCTACATCAGTCCCTGACTATCCCTTTCTATCCATCCACCTTTTGCCGATCATATATAATACAGTTCACATTTTCCAACCTGGGATGTATCAATCTTGATTGATTTAACTTTCTGAATTCTAAAATTATCTCTTTCATGTAATATGACTGAAATTGAAGTTATATAGATATAATTATATGTAAAATATATGTATATATAATTAATTTCTTTTAGTTAATTTTGCTTGTTTAAAAAAATTCCCCCCCCCCTTTTTTTTAAAGATTTTACTTATTTGACAGAGATCACAAGTAGAAAGAGAGGCAGGCAGAGAAAGAGGGAAGCAGGCTCCCCGCCAAGCCAAGAGCCCTATGGGGGGCTCGATCCCAGGACCCCGAGATCATGACCCCAGCCGAAAGCAGAGGCTCAACACACTGAGCCACCCAGGCACCCCTCCTCCTTGGTTTTGAAGTGTATTTCAGTGGTTCAAATTATTACTTACTTAACAGTCCATAGAAGTCGCATAGAAGAGGCGCTTGGGTGGCTCAGTGTTAAGCCTCTACCTTCAGCTCAGGTCATGATCTCAGGGTCCTGAGATCCAGCCCCACATCCGCTCTCTGCTCAGCAGGGAGCCTGCTTCCCCCTCTCTCTGCCTGCCTCTCTGTCTACTTGTGATCTCCCTCTCTGTCAAATAAACAAATAAAATCTTAAAAAAAACAAAACAACAACAACAGCAAAAAAATGCATAGCAGATGGTTTAGCTTTAATGTTCAATTCTTTCTTAAACAGAGAAGTGGAATCTATTTTTCTTAAACTCCTTCATCAATATTTTATTTTATTTTTTTTAAAGATTTTATTTATTTATTTGATAGAGATCACAAGTAGGCAGAGAGGCGGGCAGAGAGAGGGGGAAGCAGGCTCCCCGCGGAGCATAGAGCTCAATACTGGGCTCCATCCCAGGACCCTGAGATCATGACCTGAGCCAAAGGCAGAGGCTTTAACCCACTGAGCCACCCAGGCGCCCCATCAATATTTAATGTTTGATGTGACAAACAAAATATCCCTCAGAGCCAACTGATACACTAGGGAAATCACGGTTTTCCAGTTTTCCGTTTGTGTTTTGTGGGAGGAAGTAGGACTTAGTATGATAATATTCAATGAATAAATGTTCAAACTTGTTTAAAAGGCCCTTAAAGGAGCACCACTATAAGATGTGTTATTATTGTTAGTGTTGTTTCACAGGAACCTGTAATTTCAGTGTGATACAGTTACAATATAAGTATAGGATTGCGAAACCATCAGGAAAGGGTGTTAACCATTTAGCATGCAGCTATATGTTGTTTGTTAAATTTTTAAAAACACCTCTGACTCAGCAGCAATTTTGGCAATTTTGATTCCACTGATACCTGACGCATCTGTGTAAAGCACGTCCCTGGAACCAAATCCCGGAGCTATAATGAGGTCAAGAGGGGAAAACAGATTACAATGGAGGTCTGGTTGTGGACCCTGCCTGAAGGTGTATTGTATCCAAAACGTTAAGTACTTTATTGCCAGAGCAAAACATTACCATTTCAGAGGCTTCTCACCAGCTCTGGAAGAATTTACCTGGTAGTTGTTTGAGAGGGAAATTAGCATTACAAAGTGGCTTAACTATTGAGTTTTGTGTCAGCCCGGAGCTTAGGCTTCTTTTAGCCAGGAACCTGTAAAAATTCAATTAGATTGCTCCGTGTAGAGAATGAATATATTTCTTATAGAGCTCTGAAAGATTTGGCTTTCGCAGCTGTTTCCAAGTGGCAAGGCTTGTCAAGGTTGCTATTCTCTTTGCAGCTCCATTAGCTTATTACTGTCTTTTAACATCAATGATGATTTTCTAACTATAAAGCCCGGGATGTCAGGACCTTCTATGACTCGTTTAATGTAGTATTCAGACCACAGCATGTAATGGTTTAATAAATATTTCTTTGTGATGATGGTGATTCCATGGTGATCAACCTGAGAGGCTTATAGGTACTGTACATTCAACAGTTTTGTAATGCACCACTGTTCTGATAAAAAGGGGTCAATGCAAGCAGGGCCATGGACAGATTTTTTTATTGCCCAGAACAATTATTCTGTCAAATGTTTCTTGTGTCCCTTTATGGCCAGGTCTTAGCCTTTCTGGGGAAGACTGCTTAGTTGTTCCTTGCTTATGGGATAAGGAAATGATTTAAAGATTTCTGCTAAGTCCTTATTGTTAGGATTCTCAGCCCTGAAACTGGGCTTTACTCTGGTATAATCAGAGAAATCTCCCAGAGGTTGCTACAAGGAGCTAAATAGAGCAGTACTTCCTTTGTAGGTTCATTCATTCACCACCTTCTGTATGCTACGCAGGGCTAATAGAGTTGAGATGGACAAGAAAGAAATTGGTGTTGCCTTAGTGGAATGAATTCTCTGAAACCCAGAGTCACAGAGGCTTGTCAAAACACTCCCTGGGGTATCCAATCCAGTCTAAGGCTGGCCAAGGAAGGCTTGCTGGAGAAGTGACTCCTGAGTTGACACCTAAAGGATGTGTTAGGAAAAATGTAAACATGGAAGCAGCATACTTTATATAGGACTGTCAGCAAGAAGGAGCATGACACCTTCAAAGAATTCAGAGACTTTCCCTGTGACTGGAGCATAAGATATGTGACAGATTTGTGGGAGGTGCATCTGAAATTCTAGCCAGGGCCTGATTAAAAGGGACTTGGTGAGCTTCATTTGGGCTTTATCATATTAGAAATGAAAAGCCATGGATTTCAAGAAGAATGACATGACCAGTTCAAAGCTGTTGCAGTTTTGCCAAGGAAGTAGGGGGCTGTAGGGATAGAAAGATGAATTTGAAAGACATTGGGGGGGGGTGCACATGGCTGGCTCAATTAATTAGAGCATGTGGCTCTTGATTTTAGGGTCATGATTTCTAGCCCTATATTGGCTATAGAGATTACTTAAAAGTAAAAAATCTTAGGAAAAAAAAAGAAAAAGAAAGACACTTGGGAGCAAGAGTAGGCTTGGCAATAGATTAGATGTGGAAGGTGAAGGATAGAGAAGCATCAAGGATAATGTCTAGATGTGCTGTCTTGGGTAATGGGGGGATGAAATGTGCTGGGTGAGGAGATTGGGAGAAGGCTTGGGGGTGAGGGGTGGAGGCCTAGTGGACCCTCTGCTTCCTTTTAAACTTAAAAAAGAAAATGATGTATATGGCTCAAATTCAGGTAATATGGCTATTTGAAAATATAGTTAACTGATTTCCAGCTTGAGGTAAGAGAAATTAAGAAGTCTGAAGTGACAGGATTATAAATACTGTCCTCGTGCTGTTCAGTAAAGTCCGGGGCGGTGTCCAGGGAAGGATTTAGAGTGGCTCCTTGTTTGGCTTTATTGTGCTGTGGAGTCACCTTGAGAGTGTCAGGAGTCAGCAGCTATGTTCTAGGGATGGCAGGAGGTAAGATTTACTTAGATATTCTACCTTCCCCCCTCTAAACCCACTGACTCAGGTGGCGTCTGAAGAGCCTCCATCTCACTGGAAGTTCACTTCTTTCACAGTGGTTTTTACATATCTGATTTCTAAGATCATAGACATTCAGGGAGGTATGAAAATCGGCTGGGGCTGCAGGTCCTGTCTGCAGTGACTGAGTAAATAAGAGCACACCTACTAGCATGAAGTATTTTGTGTTTGTGTTAACAAAAGATTCTCATTACTCTGGAAAAGATCAGGTATCATTGTTTTGTGTTCAAACTTTGAGCCTGTTAAAATACACAGAGCTTTCTTAACACTGCCTACCGAGCTTCTACCCAATGTCACCCCCCCCCATTCCTTCTCTCCCCCAAATGCCTAGTGATTTTCTTGAAGTTCTTAATTTGAAAGAGAAACCCACAAATTTCATCTTGTATCAGTCAGGTCAGTATGTGAAAATGAAGCTGAAAAGGCAGAATCCCAGAGGTCTGACAGCTGTGTTTAGAAGAAGTTCAAGGCCAGAGTTTGGAGGCCAGTGTTGGTTGTGGGAACAACAAAAGAATAATCTCCTACTAGTGGGGTTTACCAGGTTACTTCTAGAGGAAGCATCTTAGAGAAACCATATAGGAAGCTCTCTACACATCTTGTTTATTTTAAACATCCTTGTGAACTCTCAAAATAGAGCTAACAAAGCTTCACTTTCTCAACCCAGGTTCATTGCTATATTTATTTATTTATTTATTTATTTATTTATTTAAAGTAGGTTCTATGCCTAATGCAGAGGCCAGTGCAGGGCCCAATATGGGCCTTCAACTCACAACCCTGAGATGGAGACCTGTGCCAAAATCAAGAGTTGGATACTTAACCGACCAAGCCATCCAGGAGCCCCAAGTTCATTGCTATTCTTTAGATTAGAGTTTGGCAAACTTTTCCTGTAAAGGTCCAGATAGTAAATATTTTCAATGCTGTGGGCCATGTGGTTTCCACCATTGTGGAAAAGCAGCCAGAGACAATATGCAAACAAGTGGGCATGGCTATGTTCCAATAAAACTTCATTTATGGGCACTGAAATTTGAATTTCATGTAGTTTTCTTTCTTTCTTTCTTTTTTTTTTTTTTTTAAGATTTTATTTATTTATTTATTTGTCAGAGAGAGAGAGCGCATGCACACAAGCAGGTAGAGTGGCAGGCAGAGGCGGAGAGAGAAGCAGGCTCCTGTCAAGCAAGGAGCCCGATGTGGGACTCGATTCCAGGACCCTGGCATCATGACCTGAGCCAAAGGCAGCGGCTTAACCAACTGAGCCACCCAGGTGTCCCTCATATAGTTTTCACCTATAGTTTTCAACAGTTAGACATTAGGTATTTACATAATCAGTCACAATATATTCTTTTTAAAAAAAGTCTATTGCAAGAAGCTTCAAAATGTACAGCTTTGAAATTACTTAAAGATTTAGAAAAAGTTTCTAAGGCTCATATATAATTCACATTATTGTTATTCAGTAATTGAGTAATTTTAAAAGGAAGTGAAACACACAAATTTTAAAAGTGAAGCAAAATGGACTTTTCCAAAGAGGAAAATAGTAGCTTAACAGCTATTAATTTCTCAGAATAGTTTTTTCTCTTGGGAACCTGTTGACCATTTCTTCTTGACTTCCTGTTTGCCTAAGTACCTTTTGATGTGTCCTTCAAGGCAGAAGCTCTTATCCATTTTTTTGGTACTAGGCATCTGTCTGACTCCTTGACCTAATAGGCCCTTAAGATATACTTGTTGAATTGAATAAAACTTGACTAATTCAGTTTATGGATATACTTCTAAAATTTAATTTTTGATGGAAATGTAAAAATTTACTTGTACACATGGACATTAAACTTTGGTATTCTGAAGATAAAATGTCTAATTTTGAATAAAAATATTAGTTGTTTTTACCAAATCCATGTGTTCTGAAGTATTACATGAAATAGGAAAATCAGTTTCCTTTGCTTTCTTGTATAATGTATGGCACTTTATAAGAAAATTCCAGCTTAGTAAACTATCATTTTTCTTCAGAAGATTGATGATGACCAACTTTGCTATAGATAGACTTTTCCCCTGAAGTACTTTATTCTTTAGATCTCATGTTAGTCTTCAGTGTGTCTGACAGTTTAATTTTAAATCAGGTTATTAAAATGATTATTTCCAAAATGTCTTCCTAAATGTATGTACCACAATTTAGTCTTTTAAAAAGAGGACCTTTAATTCATTTTAGTCTTGGACCTCTGAATACATTTTTCAATAGAATAATAAGCAGGCTAATGAATATTTATTACCAAAGCACTTCTTACAACTCAAAGATAGGGTTGACTTCTAAAAACTCATATTAGATCCTTTTCTACCCCTTTCATCTGATATTTAATAGGGTTACTCTCTTTTATCCAGAAAAGTCAATGTATAGCTGGTATATATGCTCTGTGAATGAAAGTACACAACACAAATAAATCCTGCATGGGTTAATTTGATTCTGGAGTCAACTGAGACCAACATCATTAAAACAATTAGATATTAGGTATTTATATAAATCAGTTAATTGAGAGCATAAAATATAAAAAGAGAGAGGCAAACCAAGAAACAGACTCTTCACTATTGAGGATAAACTGATGGTTACCGAAGGGGAGGTGGGTGGAGGGATGGGTTAGAAAGGTGATGGAGATTGAGGAGGACACTTGTGATGAACACTGAGTGTTGTATGTAAGTGATGAATCACTGTATTGTACATCTGAAATGATTATTTATGCAGCATGTTAACCACCTGGACTTTAATAATTTTTTTTTTTTAGATTTTATTTATTTATTTGACAGAGATCACAAGTAGGCAGAGAGGCAGGCAGAGAAAGAGGAGGAAGCAGGCTCCCCGAGCAGAGAGCCCGACGCAGGGCTTGATCCCAGGACCCTGGGATCATGACCTGAGCAGAAGGCAGAGGCTTTAACCCATTGAGTCACCCAGGCGCTCCCTACCTGGACTTTAAATAAAAACTTTAAAAAGTATGTATATGCCTATAATGAGATCCAAAATTGTATTCACATATTAAAGAGTTTATAAACTGATGAAATTAGAGCTCAGAGGTAGCTTTAATCAGAACTAAGTTTTATGTAGTGGAATTTTATTAGAAAGACAATCATTATAAAATGAACTAATTAATGTAAAAGTGACAACTTTGAAATGCCTATGTGATTGTCAAGTCATTCATCCTTGAACATATACATGCATTTATTTAACATAAATACTGAGTGTCTGGTATGTTCCAGGAATATAGTACTTTGGATTAGAACACATCAAAGCTTATTATACATTCTAATTATTCTTCTTTTATGTTTATATTTTTTATATAAAAATACAGAATTTTTATATAAAATTCTATATATAAAACATAAAAAAGAATTTTTTTTTTAAATAACTAATTCTTCTAGATCTTTCTCAGATGCATGTTAAGCACTGACTTCCTGGCAGTCAGATGACTGAGGTGGTCTTTGGGCACACACGGACTCACGGTGTACACAGCTATCTCTGCCTTGTGCTTGGCACGTGTTGCTGGTCAGCCATTTAGGTTCCTTTTTTTTTTTTTTTTTTTTAAGATTTTATTTATTTATTTGACAGAGAGAGATCACAAGCAGGCAGAGAGGCAGGCAGAGAGAGAGAGAGGAGGAAGCAGGCTCCCCGCTGAGCAGGGAGCCCGATGCAGGGCTCGATCCCAGGACTCTGAGATCATGACCCGAGCTGAAGGCAGAGGCTCTAACCCTCTGAGCCACCCAGGCGCCCCATAAAAAAGAATTTTTATGTTTATATTTTTAATGATGAAATTGTTTTCCCTTTGGAGCACAGATGTCATCATCTATACATCTTTCCCTTGCCCCATTTAATGAAGGAAACTTAAATATTTTATTGATTTATAAAATTGACTGAATAAGGATCATCTCACATAATAAAATTAACTTGAAGTCAACAGTACAATTCCTTGACAACAAAAATTGATGCATTTTTTAAAATTAAAAAAAAATTTCCTATGAAGTAGAAACTTAAGGTGATTACATTTAGAAATGTATATTGGAAGTTTTTTTTAAGATTTTATTTGATAGAGTGAGAGAGCACAAGCAAGGGGAACAGCAGAGGGAGAGAGAGAAGCCGGTGCTTGATGCGGGGCTCATGGCTCAGGGCTTGCAGGACCCTGGGATCAGGACCTGAGCCAAAGGTAAGTGCTTAACTGACTGAGCCACCCCAGGTGCCCCTGTATGTCAGATTTAATCCTTGAACAGAGTATTTGGATCCCTTGAGGTATTAACTTGGTAATTTGGCAGCCTTTTTGAACTCATGTAAACTTTTGCTGATTCAATTTTTTTTTAAGATTTTATTTATTTATTAGAGGGTGAAAGAGAGAATGTGTGCATGCACAGATGGGCACATGCATGCAGGTTTGGGGGTGGGAGTTGGGGGTGGGGTGGAGCAGAGGGGAAGAGAGAGGGAAAAGGAGAGAATACCAAGCAGACTCTGCACTGAGCACATAACCCAGTGTGGAGCTCAGTTTCAGAATGCTGAGATCACAACCTGTGCAAAACCAAGAGTCAGAGGATGCTTAACTGACTGAGCCATCCAGGTGCCCCGATTCAGTTGTTTTTGCTGCTGTTAAGGGTAGTGACACAAATCATGTCTTTCCGAAGTCACACTCTGTCACGCTAGCCACAATTACTGTAGGACAGAGTCAAATTCTGGGATTAGGAGATATGTATTAAGTTATTATGAAAAAATCAATGAGCATCAAATCTGCTGCTTCTGGAAATTGATCAAGTTTAGTTATTCTGTTGAAAGGGAAATCTAACTAGAAACAAGATAAAGAAATTCTTAAGGTGAATACATGTGCTCTGAAAATTAGGAGCCTCTTCATAATTAACAATATTTGTATAGCTTTAGGGAAGTGCTTATCAGACTGCCCTGCCAAATACCTGCTTTAAAAAATATTGACATATTATGGGGCGCCTGGGTGGCTCAGTGGGTTAAAGCCTCTGCTTTTGGCTCAGGTCATGATCCCAGGGTCCTGGGATCGAGCCCCACATCGGGCTCTCTGCTCCTCGGAGAGCCTGCTTCCTCCTCTCTCTCCCTGCCTGCCTCTCTTGCCTACTTGTAATCTCTGTCTGTCAAATAAATAAAATCTTTTAAAAAAATTAAAAAAAATTAAAAATATTGACATTATTAATGGATTATTGATTAAATTATCAATTAAATAAACTTAAATTAAGATAGAAATACCACATCAAATACGCAGATTCCTAGATCTCACTCTGTCTTTACTAAGTCACAATCTCTGGGAGAGGGCAACCACATTTTTCTCAACATTCCAGGTGATTCTTCTTGTCTACTAAAATCTGGAACCCTTAAGTCAGTCTTAAGAAACTATGTTTAAATCTGCCTACTGCTTCTCAACCTTAGTACTAAGATTGGAAAACTATAGATTTGAGGACAAACGACAGGATTCCACCATGTAATCATAAAATGAGGGATATGGAGGTGATTCCATCTTCTCCCAGCTCCAAGAAACTTCTCTCTCCCAACATTCCTCTTTTCCAAACTTAGTGTCCAAGGGAAGAGGATTTTGAATTTATTGACATTTTTTTCAGTAAGTTAACAACAGAAACATAGATACAGTTTAATGTGCCACAGAATTCAAAATTTCCTCTCGCATAGTTATTGAGAGATCTGTACTTTGGTCTCCCATTACCTCCTATCATATTTCTAAGCACTTTCAATGGACCAGGGATTGTCTATATTACCTCGGTGAATTCTTCAATTCCAAACAGATTATAAATCTAAGAAATATGTGGTTTAGAAAGATTATGAAGAGTTTATACAGGGTCACCCAGCTAATTACTGTGAAGTTAAGATGTGTATTTTTATTGGTCTAAATCCAGAGCTCTGCTCTTAACCAGTACAATACACTATCCAAAAGCCTAGAATGGAGTTGGTGAATTTAATAATTTCACTTCTTTCTTATATAGATTTTCTTAATTTTCTTGCCTCTAAAATTTATTGTTTTTGATATACGCATTATAAATAATGTCATTTAGATAATGCATTGGACTCTATTCTTCTTGGAAGTGCCAGAAACATGCCTTCCCACTAGGTCCATGTGACAAGCTGCTTGGAGTTGGGGCTTGGGGAATGAAGATGAGAGGATGGGGAGGGGTGAAAGGGCATTGTCTTATCTTGGGTTAATGGTGTCTTTAAAATTCTAAAGGTCCCACTGGAGAATGAAAGATGTGATCAGCCAAAAAGCATGCCACTAGCCAACCATTATCACATGGGAACACCTCAGTTGTACAAAACCACACTGCACTTCTTATCCTGATTTGTTCCATCCAGGTACTAGCCATCATCCTTCATTGTTTTTGTTTTCCAAATCCACCTTCCTGTCATTTTCTACTTCATCACACCTGCTGCTCCAGGCTTCCTCTCGAGTTTTGCGTCCACTCTTCACATTACCAACTGCAGTCCTCACCTGCATCCCCAGTTCAGTCACTTCAGTGTTCCCCTCCTTGGGGTCCAGCTGTGATAACCAAGTCCTAGATGTTCATCATTTTTGTCTTCTGTTTCTCTCTGTGTACTCTTATTCTCTTTCTTTGGATTGAAGGAAGAGGCAGAGACACCTGTCAGATGGTTCTTCAACTTGATGTTTGACACTTTGTTTTAAGTAAGTCTCAGATTTTCCTACTCATGGTGGTTTTCACAATTTTTTTTAAAAAAACAATAGGTTCATAAATGAATCCCAGCTTGCAAATGGAATCTCCCATGAGACTGCAATATATACAAGTAAAAGTGGCAATGTAAGACAACAACTCTTCCATAAACACAAAGATACAGTTAATTTCTTGTTCCCAAATAAAGGTTGAAATGATTATATAACATTTATGCATTATTTTCTTGGTCCCATATGTTTGCCTTATGCCGTGTTTCTGAAATTGAGATGCCTCTTAAAACTGATGTCAAAGGAAACTTGTCAGCCATCAGGCCCAGGAAGGAATTATAATATGGAAACTTAGCAATATATTGAAGGTATATATTCCTGTGGCCTCAGTTGAATTATTTGTACTGGTTGCACCTCACAAGGTTGACTTTTAACTTAAATTTAGTTTCTTGCTTGCAATTTCTTGAGAAAGATTACTCTGTGGTTTAGTTTTGAAAGGAACATTTAATATTTAGTGTGAAGTTTGTCAGCCCAGACTCTATAATTAAAGTTGAAGTTGCCCAACCTCAGCACTTCACTGTTCCTCAAAATTATCTTGCCTGTCCTACAGGAGGCTCTGTTACGAATGCAGCTTGTTATTATAACCCTCTTCATAGCTGTGAGTAGCCAAGAGTGAGTTAAAAGAATATTTTTGATCTGAATGTGAAGAAGCCTTAGAATAAAACTTAGATTATGATAATAAAGAGAAAGGGATAGGTAATTGCCTGAGTAAGTGTATAATATTGAAAATTTCTTTAAAAAGGGATTTTTAATATAATAATTCTCTTTGGAAGGGCTAGTACTAAATTGATGGTGAGTTTTATAATCAATGTCACTGTATTGTGGTGTAAACATGATAAAGTATTGTAAAACCATGATGATACCTGATGTGGCTTGCTAGTATTCCCTTGAGATTGCACAATTCTGTTAGTGCTTGTGTGAGCAGGAATGCAGAGATATGGTGGGTTGTTAACTGAGCTTGGCCCACGTGCGTCCATAGTGACATACTTACTTCTGAAGTGTGAAAATAACCGATGACAGATGATAATATTTTAAAATATGTGCAAAGAGATGTCAGGGGAACCCTTCCTCTAGAGTGGACACTGAATGAGTTGGCCTGACTGTCCAGGAACACGTTTGGATGAATCCAGTAGGCTAAAATTTTCACATAATACATACAAGAATGTGTGATGTTTTTAATTCCTATTTTTAAAATAGTTAAACATGCTTAAAAACATTGACACCTCAAATCAAAAGTTGGTGAGCTCCTTGAAGTATTTCTGGGGAATACCACGTGGTGGGACCCACAGTTTGGAGATCACAGAGCTAGTCTTTCCTCCCATAATTGTTGTTTTTGACCTTCTCTTGAGTTTCTTAGTTCACCCACTCCATACTCTGAGAAAATAATCTCACATTCTACTTTGTGTCTAATCCTTATTGTCAACTCCTAGGTGGCAATATAAAGTGGAAGAAGATGTACTTTGGAATCAGACAAACCTGGCTGGAATCCTTACTTTGTGACTTATTAACAGTATGATCTTGGGCAATTTACTTATCTTCCAATGATGATATTATGCTTGTCAGTACAATCAGTTGTCCTCATTTAACACAGCTCAGCATTCATATGATATCTAACATTCATTGAGTGTTTACTGTGTGTATTAGTCAGGGTCAGAGATGTCAGAGAAACAGACCAATCGGATATACATACATATTTACATATGATTTATTCTAAGGATTGGCTCACGTGATTATGAAGGCTGGCAAGTGCAAAATCTGCAGGGTGGGCTGTTAGACTGGAGACCCAGGAGAGCTGATGTTCCCAGGTTATTCAGAAGGCAGTACATGGGGCAATTCTCTTTTGCTTTGGATGGCCAGCCTTTTGTTCTGTTCAGGCCTTCAACTGACTATATGAGACCCACCAACATTCTAGAGGGCAACCTGCTTTACCCAGAGTTCACAATTTAAATATAAATCTCATTCAAAAACACCCTCTAAGTTAACACATGAAATTAAGTACTGTCCATGTATTAAATGACAGCAAATAATGCCAGACAGGGAGTACATCTTTAATAAATGGTAAAGACTCCCATCAGCATGATTATTATAATTCATCCTTATTCATCTTCACTGCCAGGCTTTAAGAAAACACCTTTCTTCTCTAAGTTTAACCCTTCTCTTTTGTGAACGAGGCCCAGTGAGTTCTCTAAATTATGGAGGTCGCATTCTCCCAAATGCTTCTGCCTGATTCCACATCTGTACCCTGTACTTTGCCATTGGCTTTTATCTCCAACTTTTAACCTTATCTTAAAACCTCAGAGTATCCCCTTTGTTCATTTGTCCCTTTGCATGCACTGTCCTAACATGGAGTTTTTCTATTTCTGGTGGCCAGGGTATTAGTTTGCTAGAGCTGCTATAACAAGGCACCCAAAACTGGGCGTTTTAAACCACAGACATTTGTCTTACAATTCTAAATTTGAAAAGACCAAGATCAAGTGGTCAGCAAGTTTGGTTTCTTCTGAGGCTCTGAAGGGGAATCTGTGCCGTGCTTCTCCCCGAGCTTCTGGTGATTGGCTGACACTCTTGGCATTCTCTAACTTGAAGAGGCCTCACTTTGACCTGTGCCTTCATCTTCATGTGGCATTCTGTCGGTGTCTCTGTCTCTGTGTTCAAATCTCCTTTTTTAAAATAAGGGCATCAGTTGTATTGGGTCAGGGCTCACTCTGCATGAACTCATTTTAACATGAACACCTCTGTAAAGAGCCTATCACCAAATAAGGCCACATTTTGAGATATTGAGAGGTAGGATTCCAGCATATCTTTTTGGGGGGAATACAATTCAGTTCCCAATAGTAACAGTGGTCAGAACAGAATGAAATAGAGAAGCCATTTGAAACTGTAAAATATAATACACATAAGGAGTTACACTTGTTTATGAATCTTTTAAAAAGTTATGTGTATTTCATCTTTCATGTACAGAAATGACATGGAGAAAATGGAGAAGATGACATGATTGTCAAGGAGGGTAGAATAAAAGGGACCATTTGCTCCTAGTAGAGTGAAGAACTACTTTCCATTTATGAAACTTTGGTACATCTCCATTAAGAATAAACAGAATGGTCGGGCGCCTGGGTGGCTCAGTGGGTTAAGCTGCTGCCTTTGACTCAGGTCATGATCTCAGGGTCCTGGGATCGAGTCCTGCATCGGGCTCTCTGCTCAGCAGGGAGTCTGCTTCCCTCTCTCTGCCTGCCTCTCTGTCTACCGTGATCTCTCTCTGCCAAGTAAATAATAAATAAAATCTTAAAAAAAAAAAAAGAATAAACAGAATGGAGGTCAGATATTGGAGGTCAGAATGGAGGAGGAAGAATGTTTGGTAATGAAGGGTGTTAAATATGAAAATATTTTATTGAGGAGAATTAAATAATTTGGGCTAGAATTTTTAAGATTATTGGCTTAGGTTATGACTCAGAAATCTTTTTCAAGAATGGTCACTAAGCCAGCCCTAACATTTGAGTATATATCATATGAGGATATAGACCCCTTGACATTTGCATTGCATTTACCATAGACTTTAAAAATGTGTTGACTTTGTTTTTGGCTTTTAATTCATTTGTTTTTTTTTTTTTTAATTTGTTTCTTGTTTTGTTTGTTTCTTGTTTTAAGATTTTTTTTATTTATTTGACAGATCACAAGTAGGCAGAGAGTCAGGCAGAGAGAGAGGGGGAAGCAGGCTCCCCACCAAATGGAGAGCCCGATGTGGGGCTTGATCCTAGGACTCTGAAATCATGACCTAAGCCAAAGGCAGAGGCTTAAACCACTGAGCCACCCAGGTGCCCCCTTTTAATACATTTGAACAGATGTATTGACTGAACAACACTTATTTACAGTCATATCAGTGTCCTCAGATGGGCTATAAACATCCCATCTTTGAGTAATTAGTTAATACATTAACTTATTCTATTTGTTGTTGTCCTAAACACTGAAGAAGAAAATGGAGATTTAAAGATTTTATATGACACTTACATTGTTCAAGAAGTCTGTCTTGTAAGGAAAATAAACTAGCAAACACAGTATAATGTAACATTAATTTAACAATTTTGAAAATAATTCTTGAAAGTTATGATAGGTGGAAGGGATACAGCAGGAAAAGAAAAAATCTATAAGGTCTTTGCCCTCATGGAGCTGACAGTGCAGTGTGTTTGGAGACACGGGATTTTAGACGAGTAGACAGACAATTTGTGGTTACGGCTCAGGTGGAGGAAGTACAGGCGAGAATAGAGCACACATGAAGAAAATTAAACATGGATTGCAGAGAGGCTCATGCATACATAATTTATATGAAACTATTTCACTGCATTTGAATTTTCTTGGAAATAGAGGTCAGATTTTATTTCAAGGAATTTATTAATTTTTCTTCAGGGTAAGCTGGCACCTAGGTTGGTATTGGTATAAAACCAGAAAATGCCCTGTTAGGTGATAAGAGTAGGAGAATCCTTTCAAAAATTCAGAAACCCCTTATTACCAATGGTTTCATCCAGTGGGAACCCCTGCAGAGTTCAAAAGGAAGAGAATCTGGTTCGGTATTTCCTTGAAAGTTCCTTTTCCTAAAGTGCATATGGAAGCAAGAGATCATGACATTTTAAGATCACAGTAATTCTTAAATGCCTATAAAATGAGTTTCGCTAAACTATCATGATTTGTGTTATGATTTGTGTTTTCAGTGACCTGATTGGAAAGGTGACCATTTTGAACTCTTAACTTGCTTATTAGGATCAGTTAATAATTCAGGCATCTATTATTGTGTGTTTTACTATTGGGGAGAGAAAAGCTACTCAGGGTGTTTATCGACCTTTATTTACCTATATGTTTCTTATATGAAAAAAGATGTAAATATTAAGCGAAGGGGATTTAAAGTAAGACTCTTACAGTAGAGTTTTATTTCCTTGGTCAGCCTTGAACCACTGGCTGTCTCCATGCCTTGCCTCTGTCAGGCTCCTTTATTTCTGGGATTCACAGTGAAGCAAGGGTGAGGGTATAGCCACCTCTCCTCCTCCCTGAACCTCTCAGGAGTTTGATTGTCAGTGTCTTCTACCTGCCTCCCCGCAGGAATATCAAGGCTCTAAGAAAATGAGAAATAGCATTAGCATTGCTCCACAACCTTAGAAACGGGATCTAAAATTTAAATCTTGAGTTATGCAATGTGTCACCAAACGGAGAAGACATAGAGAGGATACTAAATTTACCTTTCAGTGCTATAATTTGCAATAATATTTGAAATAGCAATAGAAGCATAAAATGGGTTAAAATGCCACTGATAACCAAATTCCACATATAGTTTGAAGATGGGAAATCATCTGAAGCTGGGAAGTCTGAATCCATTGCCATGGTCCTCTTTGAATCATTCTGAGAAGTAATCATGAGTAATAGAGAGCAGACAGCATAAATAAATAAAGGTGAAGAAAAGGTTAAGATAAATGAGAAAAAAATCTAAAATGTGACTGACCATTTATCTGGCTAGATGATTTCAAGCAGAACCCTCAAGACCAACTTTATCATGACTGAATTTAAAAAATCATCAACTTTGTTTTCCTGACGCAGCATGTATCAGTGTTACCGTGGGAGTATTATTTCTTAAGGGAGTATTATTTCCAAGGTGGCCTCTAACCTCCATTTTATCATTTCATCTTTCAAGCAAAATAAACAAATGAGTGAATGTCAGAATAAACTGTGTTGGGTTGGAATCACACTGTATTTTTATTTTATTTTTTATTTTATTTTTTATTTTATTTTTGGGAAAGGTTTTGTCAAGGCAGTGAGTAGAAAGTCTATTTTAGAGAGGATTTAATAAGTAGTGATACTTATTCTACAGAGAGGTATCATTAAGTGATTTGGATGTTAAAGGTCATGAGGGTTAGCTTCTGCTTTGCCTGTGGTGGCCCATACCAAATATACGTCAGAGCTTCTCAGAGGATTACTGTCCCCAGGAGAGGCATATCATCTCCACACTGTGAGAAACATTTTAACAGAGAAAAATCAAGTACCTTTGATTCCAGATGTTGAGTTAACTCTAGAAAACCAGGCCTTAGAAAGGATGTGGATATTTTATTGCTGAAGAATGAATGCATAAGGCCATCAGAGACTGTTTACTTTGGGTCGTAGTGATGGGGTCCAACCAAACAAAGAGTTTCCATAAAGGATTCAGGGTTTTAGAAAAAGGGAGGGAATATACCAGGTAAACGGGATAGTTATAAAATAAATACCAACAAAGTTAAATCAATATATCATGTGGTTGATATCCTTTATATATCATTCCTGTGAAGTAGGTCTTGTTCCTACCTCAGAGAGAAGAAGAGACAGAACTTGTTTTCCTTCTTTGCCTCTCAGCTCTCACTGAGCATGCTGGGAACCATTGCCCCACTCTGTTCTCTGGAATGCAGTTGTCTAAAATAACAGTAAGAGTGGTGAGGTTCTGACAGTAACACAGGTTTCTCTCTGTAAGCTTTTACAAATGCCAGCCAGTAACCCAGTGGCATTTCTACCGTAAAATCTTAAGGCCAATCCATTTCCCCACTTCCTTATTTTCTTGGTTTCAAATATATTTTTTATTGCCAATGGAAAGAAAACCCAGAAATTAGAGAGCGATGGTGTTACTTGTCTTTCTTAGTTGGTAAAGAGTTCCTAAAAGTGAACTTATATAGGATGTAGCAATTTTAGAGGGTAGTTAATCATCCTATCTTTCTGGCAGTTGTTCCAGCTTTGAAAAATTGTGTGGCTTTTATTGGTGGCTTCCTGCCCAGATAGAATAAAAAGCAAACAAAAATCATGGAATACCACTTGGAGGCTGCTTTTCAAAAGTACATGGGCATAGGCTATAAATCACAATGCTTTGTTTCTTCTCTGTTATCTTTCAAGTTGGATGGGAATTTTTGTACCATTGCTTATTGTCTCACTTGCTTGAGTTCCTGAAATCCAGTGAATGAGGTCGAGCTGGTACAAAGGACTTTTCATCAATGGTACCCATTCCTTGGTTTCTTTACACTATTATCACTATGGTCACTTTTCCTGTATTTATAGTAGTTTAAGCTATGAAGCACCTTGCTTCTGGGGGCAGACAGGAAATAAGCTATTTGTACAACTTATGATGCATGTCAGCAATCCTTAGATCCATTTACGGAAAGGGTGTTAATCACTTGCAGTACCCGCCCACGCACTAACCTGTTTGAGTGGGCTTAGAGTGTCAAAGTCACCATAATAAGAATTTGCTTTTTGCGAGTTCTAGGGGTGAAAAATAAAATGTGGTAAAACTTTCCAAAATCGACACTGATAGTCAATTTCTGTATGCTATTTGTCTTAATACAGCTTTATTGAGATATAATTCACATGCCAAACCATTTACCCATTTTAAAATACTCAGTTCCATGGTTTTGGCTGATAGTGAAACTATATCAGTTTTAGAACGCTTTTGGGTCCTGGGTGGCTCAGTTGATCAAGCATCTGCCTTCAGCTTGGGTCACAGTCTCAGGGTCCTGGGATTGAGTCCCTCATCCGGCTCTCTGTTCAGTGGGGAGTCAGCTTCTTCCTCTCATCCTCTGTCTGTGCTCTCCCTCTTTCTCAAATAAGTAATAAAGTCTTTAAAAAAATTTTTAAGAATACTTTCATGACTCCATATCTGTAAGCAGGCATTCCCTATCCTCTACCCCATCCTAGACAGCTGCTGATTTGCTTTCTATCTCTATAGTCTGATGATTCTGGGCATTTCATATGCATGGAACCATGCACTTTTTATGACTGACTTCTTTCACTTAGTGTGATGTTCTCAAGATACGCCCATGCTGTACTATGTATCAGTACATCATTCTTTTTTTTAATCACTGAGTAATATTCTATTTGTAGGAATACCCATTTGTCCATTCAGCAGTTGATATCTGGATTATTTCTACTTTTTTGCTTATTATAAAAAATGCTGCTGTGAGCATTCGTGTTCAGGTTTTGGCACAGGCGTCTGTTTTCATCTCTCTTGGGCATGTACCAGCAACTAGAATTGCTGGATCATAGGGAAACTTTATGTTTCATATTTTGAGGACATGCCTCAAAGGCTCTTTTAAGGTTATTTTTGCAAAGTGCCTACATCATTTTACATTCCCACCACAGGAAATGAAGGTTCTAATTTTTCCACGTCTTTTTGGACACTTACTATTACCTCTGTTTTATGATAACCATCCTAGCCGGTGTAAGGTGGTATCTCATTGTGGTTTTGATTTACATTTCCCCAATGGCTAATGAGTTTGAATATCCTTTCATTTGCATTTTTGGGAGAAATATCTGTCAGATCCTTTGCTCCTGACTAAATTGAGTTGTCTTATTATTATGAGAGTCCCTAAATACTCGAGATATAGCTCTTTATCACATGTATGATTTGCAAAAATTTTCTCCCATTCTTTGGGTTATTTTTCCACTTTCTTGACAGTGTCCTTTAAAGCATAAAAGTGTTTAATTTTTATGATGTTGTTTATCTATTTTTTCTACTGTTGCTTGTGCTTTGGTGTTATATCTAAGTATATGCTTTTTTTAAAAATTGGTGCTGATATGGCCCATTTGATACAAGATACGCTTTGTATCACAGTCTTATTTTTTAATTCTAACTCTTCTGTGGGCAAATTATTTAAGCTCCCTCAGGCTCATTTACTTATCTGTAAGAGGGAGATACTGCCAGGACTTATGAATTGTTGTGGAGGGTCAAATGAAATAATATATATGAAATCCCTAGCATTTTGCAGGGCTGTGGTAAAACTCTATTAATGTTAGCTGTTACTATTATACTCCCAGTAATAATAAACTCTAGCGCTCTGAGAATTAAACTGAAGCCAAGCATTTTCTTACATGAAGAAGTGCTTAAGAAGGTACATTTCTATTGCTTTATAGACAACATTGCATTTGGCCTCCATGAAAACCAGGTAAAGTAGTCATAGTAGTTGTTCTTTCCATCAGGAGCTACAGCTGAGAGATCCAGAACATTTTCCAAGATCATGTGACTGAAAAATGCTAGAGACAGGGTGAGAACCTGGAGTGATCTTTTTTTCTTAAAATCATAAATTCAGTTTCTTCAGTAACAGATTTATAGTAGGAGTCAAGTGACTGGTATTTTGTAGTCTTCATGTTGAGGTAGTACCTCAGACAGTCATATCAGGGAAAAAGTTATTTTGTGAGAAATTAGCACTGATCGTGAACATTATGTAAGAATCATGGAGTTAGAACACATTTGACTAGAGGGGCACTTGGGTACCTCAGTCAATTAAGAGTCCACCTTCAGCTCAGGCTGTGATCCCGGGGTCCTGGGATTGAGCCCTCCTATCAGACTACCTGCTTCTCTCTCTGACTCCCCCTGCCTGTGCTTGCTTTCTCTCTCTCTCTCTCAAATAAATAAAAATTAAAAGCAAACAAACACATTTGACTAGAAAGTTTATGTTGGATAGCCATTACAAGTAATGGATTATAACTATATGTTTCTTCTTTAATTAAAGTAATGGATTATAACTAAATATTTCTTCTTTAATTAAAAAGAACTTCCTTATTTCCAAAGTTACACATGCTCATAGTTAAACACTGGAGAATGTAGATAACCAAAAAAGAAAATATCCTTTCAGACATTTCCTTATATGCATACATTCCTAATATACTTATATTTAGAAGCATCTTATAAAATGGGCAGATAGATTTTTCTATTTAATGTTTGGATTCTTTAGGCATGAAGTTAAGTTGATTTATATTAGGATGCCTGTATGACTATAAATTCTGGACTTCCAGAAGATTTTCAGATTTGGTTTGTTGTCTTTTTTAAAGCAGCAATTAATTATCTTTCCAGACTGTCTGAAATTCATTGACTACATTTACTATACTTTTCACTCATCTAGAGAAAGTAAAGGAACTTAATACAGTTTTCCTGGTAAAATTAGATTCTCATAAGTAATTAACTCTCAAATGCAAAAATGGCCGATCTTTAGCAAAGCATGTTCTTCCTAAAGGTTTTGGAGCTGACTCAAGTTGCTATTACTTATAAATTCACCATTTTATGGATAAGCAGCAAACACTGCTTAAACATGTCCGGAATCAGAGAATAACTCCCTGACCTGACCTGCACCCCAGAGCTATTACTTTGGGGTGCACCCTTGAAGCCTGCAAGATTTACACAGGACTTTTGAGAGCCAAATATCACTACTATCTCAAGTGTTATTTTCACTAAAATTCACTCAGAATAATACATCTGACTATGAGATAATGTTGCGTCTAAGTAGATAAAACAACTGTGACGTTTGAAGTATTATTTCTTTTATTTTTTTAAGATTTTACTTATTTATTTGACAAGAGAGAGAGACAGCGAGAGAGGGAGCACAAGCAGGGCAGAAGGAGAGGGAGAAGCAGACTCCCACTGAGCAGGGAGCCCAGTGCGGGGCTGATCCCAGGACCCCAGGACCTGAGCCAAAGGCAGACACTAACACCTGAGCCACCCAGGCGCCTCTGAAGTATTATTTCTATGACATTTTTTCTTTAAAACCTTATAAAGATGAGAATGACTTCTGGTCTCAAATCAATCCTTCCCATCATAGCCATTTATCAAAAAACAAAAACAAACGAACAAAAGAAACAACTATCCCTCCCCTCCAAAGCAAAATGACAGTGCTTTGCTGCAGAAATTTGAGATTTATTATCACAATGTGTTCAAGTGAATCCCCATCTTTCGTCTGCATTGAATTTAGCATTCCCTTCAATTAGGACTATTCAGATTATTTGGGCTAGTTCAAACTCATGGTAAATAAGCCGGATGATGAGAAAATCTCTGGTATATTTAAATTTGTCTACACAAAATATTTTAGAGTAATTTCTACTTAATTCCTCAAGTACTAATTACTTCATGCAAAAAGGAAAAAGGCTATTAGTCTTTGAGTATATCAATTTGTCAGTATTTGCAAGAAGTGTCATGGAACCAGTGTTTGTTGGATTTGCTCTTTTATTTCATTTGGCCAGTTAAAATGTAAAGTGAAATACTGTGGAAACATGATGGTTTTATAGAGACGAAATCATTTTGAGCTGAAAAGGTCTAACACCTGACCTTAATCTTAAATTCTAGCACATGAAAATGTCAGATGTCTCTGTTGGATTAATAAAGCCAAATGTCAAGTGGAAAAATGATTATGAGCTCTAAATATGTGGTTTTAGGGAGATAGGTTTTGTGAAAACCAAGGCTTTAATAGTGGCTGTGATTGAAAAATTATTTTCATTATAAGAAATTACAAGTCACTCTAGGGGTACCTGGGTAGCTCAGTTGTTAAGCGTCTGCCTTTGGCTCAGGTCATGATTCTGGGTCCTGGGATGAAGCCCCACATCCGGCTCCCTGCCCAGCGGGAAGGCTGCCTCTCCTTCTCCCACTCCTCCTGCTTGTGTTGCCTCTCTCACTGTCTCTCTCTCTGTCAAATAAATAAATAAGATCTTAAATTAAAAAAAAAAAGAAATTATGTCACTCTGTGCAGAAATTGGAAGTATTATCCTAAGAAATGAAATTAAAAAATATTTCTTCTATGTGTGTGTTTTTAAAAAATGAAGTGATAAGATCTTTCCTCAATAGAACCTGAAGCCTCATAGAGTTAAGTGAATAGAACCGTGTATCCTGGGTACTAGATCCCCCCCTTTTTTTCCTCAAAATTACTTTAACACTTTAAAGTTATAAAGAACTGTATACCTTAGGGATGTCTGTTACCCCTATGTAAATATTAGCTAGTTTTGTTAGAAATAGCCAGAATTTTGGAAACTGACACAATTTCTAGACCATTTTTTAAGCCCATTGTCACTATATACTGACTGATTCTGAATGAAGAAGGAAAAAATTAGAGATGAGAGGAAAAGATGGTGGGAGCAAATTTGAGGAAGAGAAGGAACAGGGTTTATTGCTTTTGGTTATTCCAGACATATCTGCTTTGCTTCATGAACCACCTGACGTTCATTGATTCAAAGAAAGAAATATGGAAGTTGCAATCCTGACCAGGAATTCCTAAATTCTATCCAAGGATGTTTAGCCTACTCAGGATTATTCAAAAGGAGTGGTGGCTGGAGTTTTACATTGACTAATATTTCATAAAGTGTCTAAAGGTGTAGATATCTGGGGAATTTTTTGTTTTGTCTTTGTTTTTATATTTCTAAGATTGGCTTGAGGCAGGCATGGAGAACTCATTGAAGCAGAAATTTTATTCAGTGTTATCAGTTTAACCTAACAGGATACATTTTTGTTTTCTCTAGGGTAAGTCTGGTGATTGCTAGGCAGCCTAAAGTCAATTGATTTTAGTTCTCATAATTTACTTTAAGCCAAGTTTCTATTTCGAATACAAATATGGGTTTACTGTGGTAAATCTATCAGGAAACACTAAATTTTATTAATAATTGTAAATGGCAGGGCGCCTGGGTGGCTCAGTCGTTAAGCATCTGCCTTCGGCTCAGGTCATGATCCCAGGGTCCTGGGATCGAGCCCCGCATTGGGCTCTCTGCTCAGCGGGAAGCCTGCTTCTCCCTCTTCCACTCCCCCTGCTTGTGTTCCCTCTCTCACTGTGTCTCTCTGTCAAATAAATAAAATCTTAAAAAAAAATAATTGTAAATGGCTAACTTGAGTTTTAATACTACTGAATATGTTTGGTTTGATGATGCTGGGCTATGGAACTCTGATAATCAAACCTAGATATCAAGGTGTAATATACATATTAAAATGGGCACAAATTACACAGGAAGCTTTTTATAGAGGCAGCCAACAAATTGTATTACTTTAAAATGAGCTTGAAACTCATTCATGGGAATGATCATCACATCTTAGATCTGGACCAAAAGATGTATGTTTATATGTTTTCTAAAGAGATGAAAAGATTTATTTTTTAATTTCCTGCTAATGTCTTATGGTATTTGGAATTTATAGATAGTAAAATTCTGCTTACTTGTAAATTTGGTATATTTCAATAATCTCAAACATACTGAACATGCAATATTTGTTAATAGATGGAGTATATTTTTCTTTTTACTAGATCTTCTATAGATCCCTTCCTTTCTGTCTTCAATGACATTACCCTTGTCTCAAGTCTTTCAACTATCTGGTAGTCATGATCTTCTGCCGTTGGCCTTTTCTGGCTGAGCAGATTGTTAAATTTTCAGGAAGTCTGTGAGCTCATTGTTAAGTACAACAAGTATTAAAAATTAGGTGATATAAACTTAAACTGTATTAAAACAGATGTAATAAAAACTCAAAAATTGTTACGGCCTAATTGGATGTTTTACTATTATCTATGCCATTGAGGTTATTTACCTTCATTGTAGCTGAAAAGTGAACTTACTATATTATAATATGCAACTGTGTATCTCTTCCAAACTCTATGTTCAATGACTTCACATTTGGTAGTTTGAAACTGGTCACAGTGGGAGTATTTACACCACAGAAATTGGCAAATGACTTAAGTCCCTTTTTTTCTCTCCTGGAGAAGGGCTGGTTGAAGATTTGCCTGAGTACCACCCCACTCCCTACAGTATGCCAGCTTTTAGTCTTCCTGTGTCTAGGCTCTTTATCTCTTTGGAGATTGTTTTGTCTTATCCATACTAGTTAGAAACAATATACTTAAAAATAACTGAAAGAAAAGAACCGGGGTATCCTGTCTCATTATTGATCATACTAGCTTCACTAGTTTCCATCATAAATTGTTCTTTATTAGAGGTATAGAGGGCAGGTGTGTTGTAGCTGCTGCGGGAGGAGGAGACAGAACATAAAGTCATGATCCCCACCATCAGGTAATGATTCAGAAGTGAAAATTAGGTTAACAAACCAGTACAGACTATTCATTAATCCTTCAGCTATAGTCAATTCATTTAATAAATAACTTGTTGCTGAGGACCATGTACTACAAGAACAACATTGTGTAGGGATATTGGTTGAGAGTCCATTCTGTCATCATTCATAGATCTTTTTATGCTTAAAATGATAGAGACTGGACTTCAGCCCTTATAAACTCCTAGTATCTTATTATTTGGGGCAGCTTTTTTTTTTAAGATTTTATTTATTTATTTGACAGACAAGTAGGCAGAGAGGCAGGCAGAGACAGAGAGAGGAGGAAGCAGGCTCCCCACTGAGCAGAGAGCCCAATGCAGGGCTCGATCCCAGGACCCTGGGACCATGACCTGAGCTGAAGGCAGAGGCTTTAACCCACTGAGCCACCCAGCGCCCCTGGGGCAGCTTTTTAAAAAAAAAAAAAAGATTATTTATTTGAGAAAGTGTTCAGTGGGGAGGGGCGCAGGGAGAGGGAAACTCAGATTCCATGCTGAGTGCAGCACCTGATTCCCGGCTTGATCTCAGGACCTTGAGAACAGACCTGAGCCAAAACCAAGAGTCAACTGCTTAACCAACTGAGCCACCCAGGTGTCCCTGGGGCAGTTTTTGTTTGTTTGTTTGCAAGACTACTTTTAATATAGAATGTGTAGTGGCTTGTTTTTTCCTCTGGGAAGGAGTCTACTATCATTCCTGATACTTTCTCTCAGTCCTATTAGTTCAGAGGTATTGGTGTTTTATACAGATGTGTTCTATAAGAGATGACACACTGGTATTTTTATACGTTGGATTATTTATTCTCATATTTATGCATACACCATTTCCCATCTGCCCGAAGATTTAAAACAGTGTCAGATTCCAAGTCTATATTGGAGACCAAATCAAGTGAATATTTACGTTTGTCCCATCTCTTTGTTTTAGCTGGACCAGACCAATTTTGACGAAAGGGTATAGACAGCGCCTGGAATTATCAGACATATACCAAATCCCTTCTGCTGATTCTGCTGACAATCTGTCTGAAAAATTGGAAAGGTATGTTCATGCACAATGTTCATTAAGGGAAAAATTAACACTGTCCATTATTAATATTTTTAATACTCTAGATGATGGAGAACTAACTTATTAGATGGCTTAAATCTCAAAATGGTGTCTTTAAAATAGGAGCATCTTAATTTCTTGCTGAAGTGTTGCTCAATTAAAAATTAAACAATGAAAGTTTGAAGGATTAACCATTTTCCTGGTAAATGATTTTTTTCTGAAATAATTCTGAGAAGTTACTTGTCTTTAAAGAACATGAAATGGATATTGTAAAGACTGAAGTAGCATCTTTATGAAGCAAATTGTGTATGTTTGCCTCCAAAATCTTAATATGTGAATACGAATACATATACTTGCAAATCTTAAGGTAATGGCTATTGGATATAAAAAAATGTAAATATTTCATATTTTTGAGTACATATTAAATGATAGGTATAGTTTTTCCTCTCAGCTCTTGGAAGAAACCATCACTACCTCCATCTTGTAGAGAGCAAACTGAGACTCAGAGAGGTGATGGAATTTTCCATCTAATCCCTCACAGTGGCACGATTCTAACACAGATCTGCACTTATTGCCTCCTTGTGTTCAGTGCTTCCCATTGTAGACAAGTTCTCAGAGTTCCCTTTTCTAGGTATTGGTGAGAACCCTTTTGATTGCCAGTGAAAAAATCCAATAACTAGCTTAAGTAAATAGAAGGAATTTGTTCGCTCCTGTAGCCTACCTGTATGAGGGGCATAGGCAGAGAACTGGCTTTAGGGACTCAGTGGAACCAGAGAGTCTGATGCCACTTGGTGGCATTTGCTTGTGTGATTTTATTCTTTTGGATTCCTCTCTGCAGTGGGTCCTTAGAACTCTGCTCATTTCTCTACAAACCACAGAGAAAAGAGACCTTTTTCCTTGGCCAAATGTGAAAAACCCCAGACTCTAGGGTCACACACTCACTCCTTAGACCAAAGGGGGGAAAAAAAAGAAACAAACAAAAGAAAAAGGAAAAGTAGCTACTAAATGACCCAAAATTTAAAAAAAAAAGTTGAGACTTGTAATTTTTTTTACCTTATTTTCAATCAACTCCTTTTCCTTTAAAAAGTATTTTCAAGGCAAAGTAAGACATTCAGTCTTATTTTTCTTTTTTTTTTTTTAGTTTTTTTTTAATTTCATTTCTTTTCAGCATAACAGAATTCATAGTTTTACAACACACCCAGTGCTCCGTGCAATGCGTGCCCTCCATAATACCCACCACCTGACTCCCCCAACCTCCCACCCCCTGCCCCTTCAAAACCTTCAGGTGGTTTTTCAGAGTCCATAGTCTCTCATGGTTCATCTCCCCCTCAATTTCCCTCAACTCCCTTCTCCTCTCCATCTCCCCATGTCCTCCGTGTTATTTGTTATGCTCCGCAAATAAGTGAAACCAT
>PISX010023326.1:0-30015 GCA_004024625.1 Mellivora capensis
AGAGAGAGAGAGAGAGAGCACAAGCAGGGGGAGTGGCAGGCAGAGCAGACGAGGGAGAAGCAGGCTCCTGCCGAGCAACGAGCCCGATGTGGGACTCAGTCCCAGGACTCTGGGATCATAACCTGAACCGAAGGCAGATGCTTAACTGACTGAGCTGCTCAGGCATCCCTGGGATAGCTTCTCTTTTGGGAAATTTTCCTGAGGCCAGGAAAGCATTCTGCTCTTCTCTGTCATGTGGCCACAGAGTCATAATTGCTTATATAATTCTGCCTAACTCTTTTGAATTGTTATCTAGATACTAATTTTTCTTGAATCTAGTGTGTTATATATTGCCTGAAAGATAATAACCTCTTAGTTATTATTTATTAAATTGGTTATGAATGAACTATTGTATTTTATAGATACAAAATGGTGACTTCAATAGCCAGTTTAATGGGGTGGCTTGGATATTTCCCCCTGGAGTATTTTTAAAAAGCTGTGGGTCTTGGGGAAATGAGTCAATGACTGAAGCTTGACTTTGCCACTAATTAGGTGGGGTGAAATCCATTTCAAGAATCAAGACACAGAATCACAGATTATATTTTAAAAAGTATTGTTTTATTGTTTTAAAGCGTCATAGGAAACAATCATCAAAGTGAATAAGTAGGATTTATAATTAACTTATCAATTTGAACTGAATAGATGCACTTGAAGTACAAAAACAAAAACAAAAACTTCCACTTAATTATTTTCTGAGTGTTGTTTGTTAGATTCTGTTAGTTTGTCAGCAAACACTATTTTCTTACAGACTGTGCAAAGATAAACCTTAGTATAATGTTTGATTGCAAATTAATGAATAAGAATCATAGACTGTTAAAAGTTCAAAAGGAATTTAAAGATCACCTAATTTAAATACCTGACTTTGTAGCTGAAAATGGACTTCCGCCCATCTAACAAAATGCCTTTTTTACATCTACTTAATCAGCAGATATTTACTGATTCCTTACTATACGAGGTATTGTGCTGAGGGAGTTGGGGGCATGACATTATCTCATTTTAATGGTTCCTGTGTCAACTAGTTTATTGTCCACACTGAAAGAATGATACGTTTACATAAGCAGACAGCTAAGTCTACCAGTTGGGGGAAGTACAAATGAATATTAGAGATAAGAGCTAGTGGGAAGGAAGGAAGAGAGCAGTGACTTTGGGCTGGACTGGTCAGGAAAGGGCTTGAAGATTATTAGGAGACCTCATTGTGTAGGATCCCAGACCCAGAATCCACCCTTCTGCTCCTTATCTGTCTTCCCTGAGCATCAAGTCAACAATCACATTCCCAGGAGGGACTGGAGTTAAGGCTGAGGCAGAAGTCAGATGGCAGGGACATAGTGTGTTAGAAGAGGGTCTTAATGGACACGGTGGGACAACATGCATGGAATAAGGTTTCCTGGGGCTGAGTCATTTGTAGAAAGCCTCACTCTGTCCAGGTATGTTGCAGGCAGTCAGTAAATGCAGAGACAGTAAATTGTTCTGTTTATAATAAAACAGAAAAAGCAATTTTAATTGCCTTTCTCATTTTCCTTGTTAAAGGAAATTTTTAAGTTGATTATTTGGAACAGGTCAGCACTCTCTTTTTGACTTTTTCTCTCCTCACTCTCTGTTGACTTTTTCTCTCCTCATCAGTTAGAGCTAGAAATATGTTCTCAAGGAAAGCAATTTAAAGAATATTCATCGATATATAAAGGTACCTTTTCTGGATTTCTCTGTTGGCTTTTCTTTCTTGGAGTCTGGCCTAAAGGTCTGAATGATTTGGAAGTAGTGTTCTCCCCACTTGCTTCTGACCGTGATGCTATGAAATGGCCCGGGATTGAGAGAGGGGCCTGGGTTGTTTCCCCTAGTCCTACACCTTGATCATAAAGGTTATGCCAGATATCTGAGAGTTTACTTGTAAGTCTGAAGATGGCGGTAATCCTGTAGGGAAATTGAGATTTGAATTATTGACTTTTTCACAGACATACGCAACAGATTTCTCACACTTAGCTATCAAATCTCAGTCCTGTGCCCTTATATCCACTGCTTGTTTTCTGACATTCCCACCAGTTGTCTGTTACATTTTTAAGAATGGCCTTCTGCTGGTAAATGTTGTCTTGAAGGAATGCTAGCGCTCAGGATCCGACCTAAGTTTTTTAATGGCTCGCCAGCCAACTCGCCCCTTTCTGTCTTCTCATTTTTTAAATGGAATTGAGGATTGTTTTTGGCACATCCAGCAGCCTGGCAGGAAGGCAGGGTCTAAACATATTTATAGAAAAGGGTTGAATTCTGGACTGGCGGTGATTCTTATCTGTCAGCTCTTTGATGTTGCCACTGTTGGAATAATGTGTTTTCCAGGAGCTGACTCACCAAACTTCTATTTAGAAGTGGTAGTTAATCTTTAATTAGCAGTGATGCAAAAACAAAACTGAAAAAGAGGATAAGTAACTTACTTTAGAATGTAATATTTATTCATAAATGTTCAGTTGTATGTTGAATTTCAGCTGTGCTTTAAACTAAGAATGCGTCACAGCCAGAAGGAAAGAACCACATCTCTTAAAATTATTTTACCCTGTAAGGTGGTGGTACAAGTCAGTGGTGGAGTGGGGAGACTGTGTTGAGGTTGTGGGTTTGGGGGATGGGCCCCTTCCAACGATCATTTTACTGAGGGTCTGGAGGCGCTGGGAAAGACTCTCCTTCCTTTGGAGCAAATCGTGTGGCACGCCGACCTTTTAAAATTGTTCTTCTTGTCCTCCCCTTTGGGATCATCTGTGATCATTCTATCAGATTTTTATTTTCAAGAGACCCTTTTCCTAAAGCAATCAGCTTCTGGCCCTGATTTTTCAATTTTCTTCTCTCTTCTCTCTAATTTCTTCGATAAAATCACATCATTGTCCTCTCCTTTTGTATTCTTGTTGACACGATTCTGTCATGACCTGTGTCTTCCTTTCAGAGATCATACTCACTGGGCACATTTAGGTAGAGAGACGTTGTGCTTTGAACTACTTGCTTTTCTAGTAGTACTGAAGAGTTGTGGTGAAGTCTTGGTGTTGGGACCCCATTCGACCAGAGACATTTGCTCATGAAGCCTCCTTGGCCATGGAACATCATTTCTCCTTCTCCAAAGACAATGAGCCCATATGGGGTTTGACCCTGCAACCCTGACATCGTTAGCATTGTTTTTGAAACATCTAAGCTAACCCAGCCACAGCATTGGTGATTTTGTTATGCTGGTTCAACTGCCCCAGAGAGGAAATAATTTCCGCTCAATTGCTTGTGAATTGCTATTCCTCTGTCCAGCAAAAGGGATCCTGGTGTCTTTTGGGGTCATTGACCTGCCTTCTAGGTCAGCTGTGACATGACAACTTTTGGGCTGGTTTTGCACCTGGTCTAGAAGCACTTGACTGTTAGGATCAGGAAGTTTTTTGAGCAGTATCACTTCATCTGCATTTGGATCAATTGATATATTCACCATTACTATCGAATTCCTTTTAGAGATTGAGTTTATGCCTTTGATTAACCAGAGAATGCTCTCTAGGTCCTAACATCAGAAATGAGAATGTGCTCCTTGTTATATTTGGTGGAATTTAAGTCCTTTGTGTAACAGTCTTTCTTAACCAGACAATTCACATGATTTCGTTGAAAAATTACATTTGATGCTACTGTTGGAAATTCATAAAGCAGTGGAATGTTTGAATGCTTGTTTGAGAAAGCAAGCTGTGTATGTACCCCTCTTATCAACCACGGAAAGTTTTCTACACAAGACGTGAATGCTCCATTTCAGAATGAAAACCAGAGATGGGGCCGGGAGGAGGGAGTGATTGAAATATCAAGGATGCGGGTGTGTGTGGGGGGGAGCTCTATCCTTTCAGGATTTTCTGTGTGATTTACAAACTGTTAAGGAGCAGAAACAGTTTCTGCTTCAATATCATGGTGGGAAGAGCTCGCATGATCCTTGAGATGCTCGTGCCTGTGGTTCGGCTCAATTAAAACGCTCTGGTCCCCATAATATATGGCATTAGGAGAGAAACAGTTTAATGCGGAGGCTCGCTCACTTCTCAAGGACAATGGGTAGCCCCCACTTGGCTGCGGTTAGAAGCCACTTCCCCAGGCCACTTTGACCCTTCTGACCTTGTACCTCCTGGTCCTCTTCATTTTGAGGAGGGTCTCTGGGCTCAGTGATGCGCCATTCCCTGCCACAGTACCAACGATCCTGACACTTCAGCCAAGCCCGGCTGATTTTCCTGGCTGGCCACATTCTCTTTATCTTGCCTGCTGATCAGAGTGGCAGCAATGTTCCTGTTTTATCATATACTGTTCTGGGCTGTCATTTAGAAATACTCACAGGCTCACCCAGTGAATATTGATAAGATACCTTTGGAATGAGATAAAATGTGGTAAAGGAAGCCTATCTTTCCCATGTGATAAAGAACTTTAGAATATGTGATAAAATGTGATAAAAGCACGCTGCAAGGCCATTATTGAGAAGAGCCATCTGTGTGCCCTGCATTCAGGGCGGGGTTGGGGGGAGTGGGGAAGGAGGGTCAAGGGACGATGCTCATTGTTTGGATCTTCTCTTTCAAAGGTTTGGGGGCCTTTCATTTGTGTTTCTAAGGGAAAAACTCTTTGAAGGTCATGTTTGCATTAAAAGCTGTATTTATTATCTGTTTTTCCATGTTATCTATATTACAATTGCATATTGAATCTGGGAGCCCGGTATCTCCTGAAGGTAGGTGTTTTCTAATTCTGCTTTTATCCTACCCTCTGGTGTAATATTTGTCAGCGCAGGTTTGCATCTGCTGGGGCTGATAAGGTGGAAACCGCTACCTGACTACACTATTACAGTTCTCTCGCTCTCCCTCTCCCGGCTAGTTTGAAATGATTATCGCCTCTGGACTCTAGTCATCTGCTAAAAGATAACGCAGTTGCCAACTACCGCACTTTCCTCCTCACTTTGAAGTTGTGGGCTCCAGGTATCACGGGTCAGTGGGACACCCTTGTTACAGGGGAAGCAAGAAAGGAAAGGATCTGTGGGCTCAGCTAGAGAGGTATGAAAATGAACAGGGCCAGTTCATTTTCTTTTTTTCTTTTAAGATTTATTTATTGATTTTAGAGAGAGATGGAACATGATTGGGATGGGGAGGGGAGAGAGAATCTCAATCAGACTCTGCACTGAGCCTGAGCTCATGTGGGGCTCGATCTCACAACCCTGAGATCAGGACCTGAGCTGAAACCAAGAGTGGGTGGCTTACCCCACTCCTTGTTCAGATGTCAGAGAAGGCAATGGATCTCTCACTTGAAAGTAGTGCTAACCTGGCCATTCTTCCCTAGGGCTTGTGCTGTGGTGGGTCCAGGAATGGGGAGGCTTGGGGCCAAGAGCAGCATCCTTGAAGTGACCTCATCAGTGAAATGTTTTTTTTAAGTCTATCTAATTTTTTAATTTAAGAGAGAAGGAATAATATTAATAAATAGCAGCCCATATTTATTGAAAGCCCATTATTTGCCAAGCATTGGAGTTTACATTACTCTTTGAATTAACCAATGAAGGGGATCCTGCTAAAATCACCATTTTATAGAGGATGAAGCAGAGGCTTGCTTAAAAACATTAAGTGACATGCCCAAGGATGCAGAGATGTATGAGAGAGATGAGTGGAATGCCTATAATCCTCAAGCTTTTCTCGGTGGGTTTCTCTTAGGGTATCTTCCTTCTGTCACTCCCATCCACAGCCTTCCATAGACGTTAGAGGAATCTGGAAGAATGACTCACAGGGCTCCTCCCACTCCCAGCTTTATTGACATGTAATTGACATATAACATTGTGTAGGTTTAAGGTATACATTCATACACTTTTTATTGTTAAATGATTACCACCATAGCATTATCTAACACCTTCACATCACATAATTGCCATTTCTTTTGTGTGGTTGGAACATTGAAGAGCTACTCAATTTTCAAGTGCATTATCAACTGTAAACAAATCAGTATTTTTGTTATTGTTGAAGTACCTTCAGCACACAATATTACATTAGTTTCAGGGGTCCAACACAGTGACTGGACAACTTGCTGCTATGCTCAGCACTAGTGTGGCCACCGTCTGTCATCAGACGGTGCTATCACACCACCACTGGCTATATTCTCTATGGGTGCCTTTCATCCCCATCACTTGTTCATTCCATAAGTGGAAGTCTGTACTTCCCACATCCCTTTACTCATTTTGCCCATCCTCCTACTCCCTTCCGTCAGTTTGTTCTCTGTGTTTATGGCTCTGTTTCTGCTTTGTTTGTTCATTTTTGTTTTTTAGATTCCACATAAAAGTGAAATGGTATGGTAGTTATCTTTTTTTGTCTGACTTACAGTATTATTATGAACTATAGTCGCTATGCTGTACATCAGATCTCCAGGGCTCATTCATCTTATAACTAGAAGTTTGTACTCTTTGACTGACTATCTCCCCACTCCACTTACATTTCTCCAACCCCTGGTAATCACCAGTTGACTCTCTGTTTCTTTGAGTTTGGCTTTTTTAGATTCTACTTATAAGTTCTATGATATAGTATTTATCTTTCTTTGTCTGACTTAATTCACTTAGCATAATGCCCTCAAGGTCCATCCATGTTGCAAATGGCAGGATTTCCTTCTTTAATCACCAAATAATATTCCATTGTATGGTGTGTGTATACACACACACACACACATATATAATATCTTCTTTTTTTTTTTAAAGATTTTATTTATTTGGCAGACAGAAATCACAGGTAGGCAGAGAGAGAGGAGGAAGCAGGCTCCCTGCTGAGCAGAGAGCCTGATGTGGGACTCGATCCCAGGACTCTGGGATCATGACCTGAGCCGAAAACAGAGGCTTTAACCCACTGAGCCACCCAGGCACCCAATATCTTCTTTATTTACTCATCTGTTGGTAAACACTTAGGTTGTTTCCATATCTTGTCTATTATAAATAATATGGCAATGAATATGGGCGTGCGGATACCTCTTTGTGATCCTGTTTTCATTCTCTTTGGATATATACCCAGAAGTGGGATTGCTGGAGTATATGTTAGTTCTATTTTTAATTCCTTGAAGAAGAATATCCATACAACTTTCCATATGTCTGTGTCAATTTGCATTCCCACCAATAGTGCACAAGGTTCCCTTTTCTCCACATCCTCACCAACACTTGTTATCGCCTGTCTCTTTTGACAACCAGTCTAGCAAGTGGGAGGTGATCTCTCATTGTGGGTTTGATTTGCCTTTTCCTGATGGTTAATGATGTTAAGCATCTTCTCACATACCTACTGACCATTTGTATGTCTTTGGAAAAATGTTTACTCAGCTCCTCTGCCATTTTTAGTTGGATTTTCTTTTTCATTTTTTTTCTATTTTAGAAATTGAGTTGTATGAGTTCTTTTTTTTTTTTAAGATTTTATTTATTTATTTGTCAGAGAGAGAGGGAGAGCGAGCAAGAGAGCACAGGCAGACAGAGTGGCGGGCAGAGACAGAGGGAGAAGCAGGCTCCCTGCCGAGCAAGGAGCCCGATGTGGGACTCGATCCCAGGATGCTGGGATCATGGCCTGAGCCGAAGGCAGCTGCTCAACCAATTGAGCCACCCAGGCATCCCAAGTTGTATGAGTTCTTTATGCATTTTAGATATTAACCTCTTATCAGATATATGATTTGTAAATATTTTCTCCCATTCTGCAGATTGCCTTTTCCTTTTGTTGATTGTTTCTTTTGCTGTGCAGAAGACTCATAGGGTTTTGAGAATCTGGGGGAATTCATAATGAGATCAAGAAAGCATTTGAATCTATGCCTGTTATCATGCCGCTTTTTCCTTGACTGAGCAGTAGAATGACTACATCTGGTTCCCTTTGAGCTGAGGGGTATCAACCGTTCATTATAAAATTTAAATTTGTTGTGAGCTAAAAACTGTTTCTTTTCTTTTCTTTCTTTTTTTTTCTTCTTATTTTGACAGACAGAGATCAGAAGCAGTCAGAGAGGCAGGCAGAGAGAGAGGAGGAAACAGGCTCCCAGCTGAGCAGAGAGCCCGATGCGGGGCTCGATCCCAGGACCCTGAGATCATGACCTGAGCCGAAGGCAGAGGCTTAACCCACTGAGCCACCCAGGCACCCCTAAAAACTGTTTCTAATTCAGACTTGCCTCTTTACTACAAATACGTACTCCCTTTCCTCCATTTTGCTTTTTTTCTTTCTTTTTAAGATTAAGTTTTAAATTTTAATTCCAGTATAGTTAACATACGGTGTTCCCCTATTTTTCTTAATGATCGCTGGCTAGGATTGATAATTAACATAGAACAGTTGTGGAGCATTGTCTATGAGTCAGTCCACATTATCTATTTTAATTTCCATTTTAAATAGACAAGGAACTTGAAGCCTAGAGAAGGGCAGTTACTTTCCCAAGCTCGCATGTGAGAAATCTGACCCTCACGTCTGAATTAGTGCCTGACAGAGCCTCTCAGCGGCAGCTGGAACCTGTGAGGTTGAGGCGGTGCTTTCGGATGGTGACAGAGCATGTGCCATACATGGGAGGAATGCTCAAAAGTCAGCATTTATTTTTGTTTTGAGAACTGTTTTCTTTAACATTTTTTCCCTTAAAAATACCCTTTGATACCCAGAAGAATAGATACAATTTCTACCATCTTGAATAAGGATTTTGAGATTAAAAAACAAAAACAAAAACAAAAACCAGATTCCTGTTTTGTTTTGTTTTTAAAATTAACCTGGGGTTTAGATTTTTCCAGAATTTCTAGTTTGTGGGAACAAGTACAGCCACAGTTTATTCTGGGAGTAAATGTATGTCTTGGCATATGGGGAGAAAATGCCACCAGAAGACTGGGTTGGTATAGAGTTACCACCTGGGACAGCCAATCAATGTTGTCCATTTTCAGATGAACTTGGCATGGGAGTCATTCATGGGAGGTTTCCAGAGGACTCATCGCTAGAATGGAGAGATTTTAGTTCCTGCTTTCCCATTCTGTCTTTGCCCTCCACTCAGAAACACCATAGCAGGAGGAAAAATGACACAGAGCAAGAAAGGAGTGTATTCCTTCCAAAATACACACACATTACCATCTTGGCCCCAACACACCAAGCCTATCTTACTCTGAGATCCAAGGGAGCTGGTGGGGTATAGAAAACCCACTGAGAGAAAAATATCTTCAAAGAAAACTCACTTCTCAGAAGAATGTTAAAGTTTGAAGAGTGCAGCAGAAAAAAAAAAAGCCTCCTTGAATTTTTGTTTTCCTTTTTGATTCTATTTCCCTTTGTTAAATGTTGGAGGGAATGCTATCTTTTTTTGCCTTTCTTCCTATGTATTATAAATATTTGTATGTTTGCCTTTGATCCTTGGGGTTTCTAGATACAAGGTATTTTAGAAATGCAAAGTGTTTGTTATTGATGTTTATCATTTTTTTTAATTTTCATAAGTCTTCATCTTGTTTATGTATTTCCTTCTGTTAGCTCATTTCTGCTTTAATGGCAATTTTATTTTATAGTTTAAATTATTGCCTCTGATCTTTAATATTGAATGGGTTACTTTAATGAAAAATGGAAATAATTACTGCTTCTACTGAAGGAAATGTCTTTATTTCACTCAGAGCTGTCACTTTTACTTGTAAGATAAGATTATTTTAAATGGAATGAAATTCTGGAAAGCTGACTGTACTCAGAAATGCTGACATATAGTGATGAGAGGAAACTTGTATTTCTGATTGAAATCAAAACATTGAGCATATATTTTACTAGCCTTACAAATAATTTAAAAAAATACACCACAAAACTTCCCATAAAGTCTTATTCTCTTCTCTCCTTACTGGAACTTATTTAGTCATTTAAACTGATAACATTTATAACACTAAAATGGTTCATAGAGAATATTAACAGAATGCTGTCTAATATGCCCAGTAATTCAAAGAATAACAAATGTCATCAGGGATCTGAAAGATATGTTATGATAACCTCAGTGGACAGAGGTTGTTTAAAGGTTTTGATTAGTCTGTTCTTGCTCACATGGTTTAGAGGTAACTCCTGGCCTGGTAGATGGAAGAGAAAGACCTGTAAAATACAGTGTATTGAGTTTTCGATCATAGAGAAAACTCATTCAAAATATTTGTAATGAAAATTAGAAAATGTGTTAGAGTGTGTTAATGGTCAAACGAATAATTCAAAGCCACTTTTAAGCAGTGTTACTCTGATCAACTTATTATAAGGCAGGATGGAATGGGAAATATACCTTTGGGATTAAATACCTACCCTGAGACCAAAAACCAGCCACTTAAAAGATCCTATTAATGAGTATAGTAATGACATTTATTTTACAGAGAAATATAAAGGTTTATTGGCTATTTTAGCATTGGATGGGGAGATATACCGATGATTTCCTAGATCTTTTGGATGTTTTATAGTTTAATTTGGCACGTTTTATACCTTTAACTGTAACAGTCATTAAAGAGGATAGCCTTTAGTTATACACACTTATTTCTTTTGGTCATCTCTCTTCCACACACCCTGCATTCTTTCCCACTTTTGTTCCTCCTGGCTGAGCCACTTGGGGTATGTCCTCTCCCTGTGGAAAGAGGAACAGCAGCAAATTGGAAGACAGCACATCCAGCCTCGGTTCCTTGGTGCTCTCTCAGCCTTCTCTTGATGCCATCTTTCCCTACTTCTCTCCCTGGTCTGCCCTATACTCAGTAGACTTTGGGGTGTAGGAGAGATTTTGTTCCCAGGAAGACATTTTGCTTCCTGGAAGTACTATCCAGCTAATTTCTTCTTAACATTCTCCTGCTTTTCACTTCCATTAAGATCAGAGGATGACCTAGAGAGTTTTTAAGAGTGTCTTTGGAGTTACTGTTATTTGTAAATCTATAGCAGTATTCCTTCACCGATGAACATGAACATTAAAATGACTCCATTTTCCTTCAGAGAATACAAAGAGAAAAAGAGAAAGAAAACCACTTCTAGTGGTTTTATATATATACCCACAGGTGAGAATATTACAAACTTACTTGCATTTTAGTCTAGCCATTCAAGCTTTTGTAAGTCATTATCCTTTTCTCAGGGGGAATGACTAGTGGAAAAGTTGAATAACTAGTAAGAATGATAGGATGAAAGTGAAATAATCATTATTATAATGAAAATTATTATTGATTTTAATACTTTCATTAGGGAGCTTTATTTTTTGATAAACATTTATGGAACACTACTTATAATGGGACAGTAAGGGGCAAATACAAAGAATAGCGTAATATGATTGCTACCCTTGCAGTTTGCAGAAATGACACTCTACAAAACACAGTGTTATCAAATATTATAAGAAAAGCAGGTACAATATATGATGGGAGTTTAGAGGAGAAAGAAATTATTTTCAATGTTGTGAATTTAATTGTACATTAAGGAAGTGAAATTTGAGCTGTGTCTTTTATTGAGACAATTTATAATTGACATATAACAGTATATTAGTTTCAGGTGTACAACATAATGATTTGATAGGTGCATATATTGCAAAATAATCACCATAATAAGTCTAGTTAATATTAATCACCATACATAGTTGGATTTTTTTTTCCTTGTGTGTGAGCTGGGTCAGGACAGATAATCTAGTGGACATTTATTCTTTTCCTTTCCAGCATCCATTTTCCTTTCTTCCTGTAACATCTCTGAATTCTTGGGATGTCAATGTTTTTCTACTCTTGGTCTTTGTGGTCTGGTCTTGGTGGCCTTCTGTCTTCTGTTCCACAGATGGAACATGTAACCCCAGAGAGCCATTCAGTAGGTTGCTTCCTCTTAGCTATTATTGGCTCCAGGGTAACAGGTTGCCTATGATGATCCAATCAGAATGAATTCAAGAGTTTTTCAGGAACTTTGGGAAAAGACCTTCCACCTTCTCCCTTGTCTGAGTATTGCAAAGTCATAGGGCTGGAATTGTTACAGAATTTGGAGTCGGAGGGACCAAACTGAGTCCTAAGGGTGTTGTATGAACCTACACATCAAGCCTCACCCAAAGCCTGAAATCCTCCTAGATTTTTAAAATTATCTAAGCCAATAAATTATGTTATCATTTTGCCAGTCTGGGATGGATTCCATGTCTCTTGCAACCAAAAAAATATCCTGGCTAATCTATTCAGTTAGGATTTGGACAGGAAGCAAGGGGTGAGATTAATCTAATCGAAGGGAACAGCATGATAACCAAGTGCCAAGTCTAGAAAATGCAGGGATTGCTGGGGAAAGGTAGATGGTGTAATTTAGTGAAATTTTAGGAGACCTGAAGGAGAATAGAAAAGAGAGATCTTCTGGTTGGGATATAGTCATGGAAAGTTTTGAATTCTTGATCAAAAATTTTATTTGGGAGGCAATAGACAAAAGTGAAATGTTGTAAGTGAGAAGAAATAAAATATATCTGAGCTTCATGAAGAATGGTGGATGGATTTAATGAGGTAAAACTTGGGGGTGGACAGTGTAATTACACATTTATAATGAGACATAATAAGTTAATAAAATAAATGTGACCACTCTGCAGAACTGGGATGGACCCTTACCCAAAATTTGGTTTTGATGTCAAGACTGATGCTGACACACACACACACACACACACACACACACACACCAAAAAGTATAATAAATTTCATTACTCATATAATGAGGCTTTATGAGGGAGAGCAGGGAAGCTCTAAAGGACATGTGAACATGGCCTGAAGTTTTTATGGTGATTAAGTGGTAGGACCATGGAAAGGATTTTTGCGTGTGTTTTAACTTTCCACTGGCACCGAAGGAGAAACATCTGGGGTTTCTTATCAGCTTTCCCAAATAAATAGATATACGAATAAAGCTGTAGTATTGTGAATAAATTTTGGGGACACCCCTGCAGATATGCCTTAGAGTCAGGAGTTTGGGTTTGAGTTTTCCCTCAAAGATGCAGCAGAAGTACATAAAATGGCCAAAGGAGAGAAATAATAAAGAGAAGAGGAGCAAGAACAAAATTTTGGGAGACAGACAAAAAATAGAAATCACCTAAGTGTGGACAGAGAAAATTGTGGAGAAAAAAGAAGCACTGTGGGAGCAAGGAGCAGAGAATGTTTCATGGAGGAAGGATAGATATTTTCAGGTACTGCAGAGAAATCAAGGTGATAGAAATTGGAAGCTAGAGAACTCATGTCTCGTTGATTATCTCTGAGATAAAAGGTGATTTGGGGATGGTAGGTGTAGACAGTTTTAGGAAGAGTAGAAGAAGGAGTGATTGGTAGATGATAATGGTAGATAAATAAATAAAGTCAAATGAGATAATTTTTTAAACTTTTGAAAAGCTATGTAACAGGCAGATTTGACCATATTTTACAAAAGGTAAGAAAATTATTCTGGCAAGAAAAATAAATTATAGAAAAGGGAAAGATAATAACAAATTTAGATAGAACCAACAACAAGCAGAAAGGATTGGCTAGGGTCATGAGAGATAGGGTTGGTTTTACAAAGAAGAAATACTTCTTTAAAAATAAGAAGCATTAAGGAAACATGTGTGTATGCATGTGTGTTAAGGAGAGGCCTAAGTATTTCTACAAACATTAGGACCAGAGCAGGGTTTGAGGACAACAGAAGGGACGTGAATGGGAATTTTGGGAAAGGTGATAAGAAACAAATTAAAGATAAATAAGAATATTGACAAAGCGGAGTACCAAATAAAGGACAATCATATGCATTTTCTTTTCTTTTTTTTTTTTTAAAGATTTTATTTGTTTATCTGAGAGAGAGAGAGAGAATGTGTGCACAAGCAGGGGGAGCAGCAGAGGGAGAAGCAGGCTCCCCACCGAGCCTGAATGTGGGGCTTGATCCCAGGACCCCGGTATCATGACCTGAGCCGAAGGCAGACACGTAACCAACTGAGCTGCCCAGGTGCCCCTCATATGCATTTTCAATGCTTCACTCAGTAGATTGCTCTGATCTGAAAAGAAAAAAAATAACAGGGTTATGGGGGGGGTGTCTAGCTAAACTCAGGAATTCATAACACGAGAAGATAGAAGGACAAGTAAGCAAGTGAGTTGAGGATTCCGCAAAGAAATTCATTGAAATGATGGAAGGGGGAAGAGGAGAAGGAGGTAAGGGAGGATAGAAGGAGCAGATGGCCAGGAAGGAAAGGGAGAAATCTAGATACTAGTACTCATGAGTAAAAGTCAATTTAGTGTAACTAAAGGAATGAGGTATATGGAAGGACAGGAAGATATAGGAACTTCATAATCAGAGACCTGAAAAAAATGGGAGGGGTTCGGCATATTGATGTGGTCCTAATCTGGATAGTGGAGTGTGAACAAATATTTCTAGGGTTAAGAATGTTGAAGAACTGAGGAACTGTCACTGGCTGTGTTGGAGGAACAGAAGGGAGGATTGTGAGCTAGAAGATCAAAGCTAGAAGTGCATCCCAGGGAGCCAATAAAGTTGGAGTGAGCCTGCAGTGGATTAAAGCTGAGAATGATTGGGATTTAAGCACTAAAGGAGTTCAATTCAAAGTAGGGTTTAAAGCTAGGGCATTGATGGTCATGGACCATAGAAGTGAGGTCAGCTGAGAAGTGTTGGCTTTATGGGATAAGTAAAGAAGGGCTCAGGTGAATCTAGTTGGAGGAACATATACAGTTACTGAACACCGAAGGTCCAAATGGAAGAGACAGGGCTTGGACTACCAAGTTCTAATTACTTGACCATGAAGTAGTGGGAGTGAGGATGGGATGTTGGAGAGACACCAGGGGCAGACCAGGGAGCAGCAGATCTCTGGAAACTTGATTCCAAACTTCACTTCATCAACATTTATTGAGTATCTACTTACTATTACTACTACTAGTAGTAGAGATAAAAGCAGCAGTAATATGACATTTACGATGTTGCTTTTTGTAAGCCAGACATCATGCTGTATATTACCTTACTTAAGCCTCCTTACAATCCTAGGAAGAAGAACTATTATTATTCCATCTGATATAGCAGGGACCTAAGATTTAGATAAGCTAAGCCACCTGCCTGAGACCACACAGCCAGGACCAAACTAGTTCTACGTGGGTCTGAGCCCACGCTCTTACTCATCAGTTGTTTTTGCTTTGCAAATGTTAAGTAGCAAGGGGAAAATGATGAATATGACAATTTCTGTTTTAAAGAAAGTTCTATCTAAGTGGTAGAGGGTTGGCTCTCTTCACATTAATCACCCATTTCAGAACATTTAGGAATATTTTGAGCAACATTTGCTTTGATATAATTAGCCTTTTTAAAAATTTCATTCCTTAAGTAATGGCATTCTAAAACATCATTTGGTCTGAAAATCCAATTCACTCTGTAGACTGACTATAAACGCAAATAAAAGCATTGATTTCCTCATTTCATCACCTCTAGAGAACAATTCATAAAGCACGGAAGTTCTAACTAGTCAATCAATGATCACTACTTAAATCAGAGACTCAAAGAGTAGTCTCTTATTAAAAAGTGTCCATCTGAAGATGATGTTAAATGAAAATAAAGGAACCAATCTGGCCTATGATCTGTATTCAGCTTCAGGAAATAGTCTGAAGGAAAGGGTCCTGTTAACTGTATTTAGAGCTTTTCCTGTTTCTGGTTCCTGCCCAAGAAGAAGTGGGGAAAATCCAATTTCTCAAAAGCCACTTAAGTGTTATTAAGCAATTCATGGAAACAAGGCTAAGCAGTGCTGTTGGCAGGGCTTTCCCCCTCTCTGATGTACTAACCAAAATTGGTATTCAGCTATCTGTCTCATTTTGGCCTATATTTGGCTACAGAATAAATACAGATCTGTATGAAATGTTCACTGCATAGACCAAGACAACCAGACTCATTAATTATTGGAAATGCTATTATCTGACCCATTCTGTAATCCTATTTCTGAGTTAGTTACGTAATTTTACCCGAGACAGAAAAGGAAACTTTGACCTGAATTACATTTAAAATGAGCCTTTCATGAAATCAGGAAGAAAGATTTTTTCCCTTCTTAATGAATCATAATTGGAAGGCTGTATTAGGTACAAGTGTGAAAATGTAGAAGAGGAAATCAGAAAGCCATTCATTATTTCAAGTAATTCAAATATTTAAAGTCATAATTTGCAACCCCACATTGGGGTTTCAAATGGATTCTTATTCATGTTTGTCTCTTACTGAGTTCTTAAATTCCAGATGCTCTCTAGTATTGGCAGGAATTTTTGAGATCTAGTCCTTTATCTAGATGAGAATCTAAGCTCAAGAAGATGTGATCTTATAGTGGTGGTTCCATGACTCGAGCTTGTACTCTCCTTCTCAGTCCACGTTTATTCCTTTCTACTGTCTTCTTTCTCCAGGAATGATTCTGAAAGTGGACAGTTGACTTGGCCATCAGGCCTGTGGAAATTGTATTGCTCGTTCTCATCAAAGAGATATTTGTAGATAGGTGAGTAAGAGGCCAGTGAGATTGCTGTCTATAGTTTTGTTTTTTTCCTCTTCCTTAGTTAATGGAAATTTACTTTAAGATAAAGAACAAAATGTAGTAGGTGTTTTGTTTTCTGTATTTTGAAAAAGCATGGAGTACAGGAATGCACATTCATAGCCAGACCGTGTAACATTTTTCAGAAGATGTATTTATTTATTATATATAGAGAAAGAGCATGAGTGGGGAGAGAGGGAGAGAAAGAATCCTCAAGCAGGCTCCCCACTGAGTGTGGAGTCCGAAGTGGGGTTCTATCCCACGACCCTGTGATTATGACCTGAGCCCAAATCAAGAGTCAGATGTTTAACTGACTGAGCCACCCAGGGGCCCCCACATTGCAAAACATTTTGCAAAGTGCTATTCTACAATGTTGAATTGAAATAATATAATATATACCTGTAAGTAATAGCTAGATTTATGCTTAAAATTGAGTGCTTTGCTGTTTTTATAAGAGTCAGCCTTCATGGTGGACACTGAAACATGTCCAAGGAGCTCTTTTGGACCTCTCCTCTTGCTGGCCATTAGAACTTAATATCTCAAACCTACGGTCACTTCCCCCCCCCCAAGAATGTTAAAAACCCCTTATCAGTGTGCAAATATTTCCAGAAGAGGTAATCCTGAATATTTTGCTGCATTAGCTGTAAACACCTTAGTAAGTATCGGTCCTGCTTTCTTCACCAGGGGAAATATCTACAGAAGAGGAAGGCACCAAAGATAAGTTTTGCCTGCTTAACAATTTTGCCCAGAGCTAAACCTGAGTATTATTATGAATAATAAGTGAAAATAGCTTAAATTCCATTAGTAACATGATTCTAGCCAGTAGATTCTACACTGGGAGGGGATGCTATTATAAATCATTATTATTTTATGTTCAGAAAATGAATACACCGATGTTTACAGCAAGGGAAAATGCAAGCCAGCTTTCACCTTTCCTCCTGAGGAAAGTGATGAACTAGTATGCATTTAGAAAATGCTGAATGTCTTCTGAGTCTAACCAGCTCTAGCCCCTCCTAAAATGTCCATATGTGCATTAGGTACTTCGCAGATTTTTTTTAACTCAGCATTTACTGATCTTAAAAAGAATCGCTTGTGTAAAAATATACCTTACCTTTGAAAGAAACCTGTTACAAGGAAAGGTGTGAACAAAATGCATTATGTTTGTCTGACATATTGGAGGTGGCTTATTTCATTCAAAGGTGTTTATTTCCGTGGCAGGGAGTTATACCGTGAGCATCTGGGCCCACAAGCATTTTTGCTGCAGACGTCTTTGCTGCAAAACTAATTGGCCGTACAGCAGTCTTGCTGTAAAAGGTAAAATCTGGGAAAATAAAAGAGGGACATTCATTAAAAAGGACATAATGAAATATGGAAAATGAATAACTAGACTTCACTATGAAGCATTTGAAGATATTCAAAATGTATAGTGCAGATTCATGGCAATTTTGAGCAGATGACTGAATCATTTTGTAGATTGTACATAAACTCTTGTTTTCAGTCTTTCATCCTGGTATTATACTTCTTTCTTTCTTTCTTTCTTTCATTCTTTCATTTTTTCCTAGATTTGTCCCCTCCTTCAACATTGCACTTTTTCTTCTTTTGCTAACATTTTCTTCATGAAGGAAGGTATCAGTTACCAAATACTAAAATGCATAATTGTAACCGGGTTTCGTATTGTGTTGTGAAACACTTCTACACTGCTCTTGGCATGTTGTGGTGTGTTTGTTGATGGATGCTCCAAAGTTCTCTCTGAGCCACTGTATAGACCATGGTGAGGGCTAGGATTTATGTAATATAAAAATGGGAGTACTTCCTCAATGGACAAATGGAACCAAAGTGTCAACCACTTTGATGGAACCAACCTATCAAACCAAACTGACAACCAGTTACTTTTTATCTTTCACTGGTTGGTGAAATAGAAAATTACTAATGCACTGAAAATGTCTGTGGCAAAGATGTCTACGGCAAAGACGCTTATGGCAAAAATACCGGACATGTTTTCCTTCTCTCTTTTTTTCCCCTTCCCTTTTTCCCTTCCCTTCTTCTCTTTCCTTCCTTCCTTCCACCCTTCCTCTCCTTTTTCTTTTTTAAGTTCACATGCAGTGCAGTTTAGTAGGTGGATAGCCAAAGATTCTCCCTGGCAGTGCCCATTTTTTACACATGACTTCTTTCTCAATGTTTCCTTTCCTGAAAAGACCCAGCACTAGCTCACTAGATAATGGAAATGGTGCAAATAAGGGTTTTCTGTGATCTATTTGCCAAAATGTACAAAACTTGAAACCACAAAGTAATTATCTCTGGGCTTATTTATCCATTTGGGTGGGGGGAAAGTGGCGAGCTGCTTTGTTCTTTACTCAGTAAATCAACTTTACTGGGTAAAATTAAGACAGAAATCAGGATACAAAGGAACATTTCATGAGGCATTTTTAAAAATGTCCTAAATATTTAGGTACATATCACTTTTCTCTCCTAAGTAAAATTCACAATTTGTCTTTGTATCATTGAGACCCTTCCCAAGTTACATGCGATTGATGAATAATGTATGGTGTCATGCTTCAGTGATTCACATAGTGAAATTTAGATAAATATTTGATGCAAAAACTTGATTTTTTTGTTTTTTAACATATTAGGGTCTAAGTGGGAGGAAGAATCTTTAGATGGGTATTTTGGAAGACAGTTTTAGCCAAGACACAAGTGCATAGATTGCCTTAGAGCAGAAGAATTGAAAAAGACCATTTTGTTTCATCTTATATATAGAAGGCAAGATATTAACATGGGCATACTGATGTTGACAATGTATGTAAAGTAAGGGGCCAGGTAACTGGATTGGGAGGAAGGGCCAGCTGGGAGGGCTGTTGATTCTAGAGGTAAATAGTTGATAAAGTCAACTAATTTTGTATATGTTACTTGTACCCAGGGGCCAGATCCTGTTCTCCTTATAAATAATCATTATAACGTATCAAATATCAGAACACTTCATACTTCAGAGACCTAAAACACACGATTAGAGAAGGATAACATGCTTTTACTAACATTTTTTCTGTCATTTTTATGTTAGGGCAAATGGAGCCAAGAACAGAGAATGTATTCCTTAAAAGGGATTCAACTCTAAAGTGAACCCCACTCACGGTTTGGAATGGGAAGGCAAAAGTTTCTTATTCAGGGAATATTTATTCAACTGATGCCAGCTGAGATGGTTTGAAACTGCCTATCATTTTAAACCAGTTTGTAGGAAATGGCCACACTTTTTACTCTACCAAAGCCCACACAAAAGTAAAGATGAGTAGAACTGTTGTAGCCTCAGGGTACCTTTGAAAACAAAGACCAAATAGGGACCCAGTTGAAACGTGGCCCCTCCTTTTTCCCTGGAGTAGCTTCTCTGGGTCACAGATTAGGTGCGGTGGATTCCTTCTGCAGGGTTCCAGCTGTCTGTTGGAGGCAGCATTGGGCTGTAGCCTCTAGGGCTGGTCATCTGTCACTCTCCAGGATAACTCTATTTTAGAGGGATGGTAGAGTGGCCAGGGAGGCAGCAAGACCACCCGCTGTGGCCCTATGTCTGAGCCTGACGACACTACTCCCTCTTGGCCAGGCATTGACCCTAAAGTCCTGTGGTTACTCGCGGCCAGATATCTAGAAAGAGAAGCCAGAATGATCTGCATCTTGATTTGCTCTATTTCCTATTGAAGTCATCCTTGGCTAGCGTGAGGTGATTGTGGGAGAACTGGGTATTGTGTGGCTAGAGCGTCATTTTATTTAAAAAGTAAAAGACAAATGTTTTGCCCATGGTCGAGTCCAGTCTTTCCCAAATTAAAAAAAAGAGTTTCTAGTATTCTTTGGCTTTACGATGCTTTTCATGCCGCTCGTTTAATTGGCAGGTGTTTTGTGGAACCTATAGTTGTACACGCGCATACACACAGGCACACATAAGTTAAAATTAATTTGTCCTGAGAGATTTGAGATAATTATGAAATTTGTGCAGAGCCAATGATGTTTTCATTTAGTTCAAGCATCATCGAATAGTTACTGTCGTTGTTTGATTGATTTTAAGGAGTATTTTCTAACCCCAGAGTGAATGTCAATAGACACTGTTTTCTCCTTTAAGGGGATTTTAATGCCAAGTCCGCTTTGATTGGTTCCCATCAACTCACATATTTGCATTCTATAGTGAATTTCAATCCTGGGATCTTCCTGGTATCCATGAATTTTGCTAACAATGAGATGTTTGGAGGAGCTGACAATGGGTCCCGTAATAGGTGGGAAAGAGAAGAGCAGCCCCATAACCATCAGAACTGTACTGTATTTCTTGCTGGGACCCAGGATATAAGGACTTGGGCTGAGATATCCAAGTGCCTACATTAGCTTTTAAATAAAAATACTATCTTCCAGTGAGAACAAGGAAATGGGCTAATTTTTCAGAGTTGAATCAAATTAAAAATTAAAAGTTTGTGGGGTTTTTTTGTTTGTTTTTTTTAGGAAAGAGCCTTTTTGGCTGGAAACGATAAAAAGGCATTTATTTTACCATAAAAACACAAATTTCATTCCTTTTTTGAGTTCATTACAGGCTCTATCTTTCATCAAAATCGACGAGACTACAGTGTGAACAGCAGAGCAAGCTGCATTTCTGTCACTGGCGTGGCAAAGAGGGCCCAGATAACAAATTGCACACCCAGCATAGCGCTTAAACAGTCCTTCCCACAACTTAAGATCGGGTGATTCCATTGCTCTTAATCAGATATCAGGAACCAGGAATAAACATAAAAATAAGATTTCCAGGAAAGAAATATCTGCCAGTTACACTCAGTGAGGTGAAAAAATTGTCATCGTTTAAAACCATCTTCATTCAAGTACCTATCACGTTTCTCAAATGGTGCTTAAATTATCATTCCTGTTTAATACAGGCCTCCAAAGACTACTTTGAACCAGATTTTAATCATTGGTTCTTACATCCAATCTTCTTCATTTGCTTAGACTGCCTCTGAAACTGGCTGAGCTGATACATGTCTGCTTGTTCTGGTCCTTACTGCATTCCTAGGTACAGCTTCCCCTCAAACTTCTTCCTTGCTGTCTTTCGTACACATCTTTCCCAACTGTTCACACATATATTCAGCTAGCCAATGCTTTTTAACGAAAGTGTCTTTAGAACATTTCTTGTACTCAGCAGATGGAATACAACTGTTGCCTTTAGCTTTCTCTGACAACCTCCATGGTTGGCGAGGGGGGATGCATTGCTGAAGGAGCAGGGGTAGAGCGAGGGGGAGAAGTTTCTAGAATCATCAGCAACAGTGTTGGGATTTTTGGATGTAGGGGATGGGGAGGAAGAGGTAAAGTGTGAAGCAAAGCGGTTGGGTTAGTACATATTTAATGAGGCATTTTCTGTTTTAAGCAACAGACTCACTCTGGATGAATGTTGGCTCATATCAAAGCTGTGGTAACAGAGATGGGTGAGGTGCTCTCTTGAGCTATGCACAGTATTTTTGTTATGGTGGGTCTCCTTCCTGTTCTGTTGCACTATCCATACCAATTGAACATTTCCTATATGTCCAGCCCAAATAGCCTGAGCCAGGCTGGTTACCTATTTACCATAGACCCTGTTGATCTGGGCTATTCATGACACCAAGCTGAAATCTGGATGGATTGTCTGTGGGATGCCTCCATTTGTCCTATCACTGGACATCTCTGGGTAAAAAGCCACCCAGTGCTGTACTGCTGAGCAGTAGCGGAGGGCGGGGCAGTTAGTTGCAGGGATAATAGAGCCTTGATTGGCTTTCTCAATACCGTAACACTGTTCAGTTCCTTGTGGATGTTCAATGTACCACACAAACCAAAGACTGGAGAGAATGCAGACATGGAGGGAGGTATTTTTGTCAAAGGAGCAAACACTGGAAGTTTGACAGTGAAAGGGTGAGGAATTCTATTGAGATATATTCTGGAAGAGATCAAGATAGTTGGATGGAATGGTTGAATCTCATTTTAGATTAGGGAACGGGGAATTTAGACCATGCTGGGAGAGGGGATTTGAGGGATGTTTTAGAGGCCAAGAAAAGAGAGGCACTTAGAGCAAGAAGGAGGCTTGGAGATCAGGAGCAAAGGAGGATATTAGCAAAGAGGAGCACCTCCTCTTGGAGTGCACATGGAGAATTCCATACCAAAGTCCCTGCCATGAGTGCCTAAGGGACCAGGTGATTTCTTGCCTTGTAAAAATCTTCCACAGAAATATTGGAGAGATAATATTTTCCCTTCTAAGTATCTCAAGGGCTTGCAGCTGTATTCTCTAAAGGAAATTGGGCAAGAGGCAGGAGAGATTTTAAGGGCAGACCATTTTTACCATTTTCTTTTGTGTGGGGGATTGAGTCATTCCATGGCCTTTCACCCATTGGACCCTTCTCTAGGTTGAGGCTGCGATTCACGTGAACTATCCTGACTTCCTCTTAAATGAGGGCACATCTTTCATAATTAAGGCGTGCAAGAGCTTTAACCAACCCACCATAGGTAACTAGAGATGTAACTGCTCACGTAATCATTCTATTAATATAAAGCCTTAAGATCTTTTTTTTTAAAAGATTTTATTTATTTATTTGGCAGAGAGAGAGATCACAAGTAGGCAGAGAGGCAGGCAGAGAGAGAGAATGGGAACAGGCTCCCCGCTGAGCAGAGAGCAATATGTGGGGCTTGATCCCAGGACCCTGAGATCATGACCTGAGCTGAAGGCAGAGGGTTAGCCCACTGAGCCACCCAGGCGCCCCAAGCCCTAAGATCTTAATAGAAGAGTGCAGTCTGAGCTGAATAAAATGGATGTGTCTGAATAGGATATGCCTTTTTGCCCCTTCAAGATATTCTGAGGATAATATTTTGGTAGGGAAAAGTAAAATATTTCATTAAAAATTCAGTTTGCGCATGAAAACGGAATTCCATGTGAATAAAATATGATCTTCAGCTGGCATCTTGTTTGTAGGCACGGCCATTTCAGTTTCCTCAGACACAGGTGAGCTTGGCTCAGCCCTCCGGGCAGCCATATTGTGCAGCTGTGTTCTTCAGAGGTGTTCTTAGGTGAAGAACTGTTGCTTAACATGTAACTGTATGCACTGAATGGCCTTCTCCATCTTCAGATGCAGAGTTGTAACATAGATACTCTGACTCCCTCTAAAGCAAACGGTAATTTGCTTAATATGGTCACATGTATAATGATTTTCTGGGCACCTTCAAAAGGTCGGTGCACCATCTCGATCAAACCATGTACATGTAGGATAGAATGTGGGGGAAGAACCCTGGCATAGATGTGCTCAGATTATTTTATTTTTCAGCACAACTGTTATAAGACCTATTTTTGTCTTATATGAAGCCAATTAAATTTTAAGCTGGACCAATTCAATAAAAACGAATTTTGAAAATATAATCAACTCAGAAAAACGCAGCTAAATGTGCATTCAGTCAAAAAAAAATTACACATTTGCTTGCTCTGCTGAGAGAGGCTATTGGGGTGGGATATTCTTGGCATTTGTTCATTTAAAGATAAGGATAACTCCCTTCACACAGCCCTGCAAGCAGGACGCAATGAGAATTTCATCAAAGGCTGTGTAATTCTGTAAACGTGTTCTTGGGAGTTATAGAAATTCTTACCCATCTTCCCATAATTTTGCATGCAACCTTCATGGACAAGTCTCCTAATTTGTGTTGAATGAATGATGTCTTTTTCTAATTAGGCAGATGCTTTCGTTTTAGTTGAGGACTGGAAGACAATGTCTAATTGAGCTTTTTTTTTGTTTTGTTTTTGTTTTGGACAGTGCTAGAATTAGCCTTAGAATTTGGTCTCTTGATTGACTCGTGTCCTAATTAAAGGGCAATTTGATCAATTCTGCTTGTGCTTTTCCATAGGGAACCCAGAACGACGTCCCACATTTGCAACAGGTTGGATTTGCTGACTGTCCCTGATCCCTTTGATATGTTCTGACATTCACAGCCCTCCACCCAGAAGCCCCGTCTGCAGTGAAGTGTGTGTATTCCTTAGCTCCAACACTGACAGATCATCCCACCTTTTATTATTCCTTTGTTATAATATGTATTCAAATAGTATTACAAGACAGGATCTTACGGAGTAAATACAGTGATATTGATAGTTTCCATTACCTTAATCATTCACATTAGAGAGAAAAATCACTTCCAGAATCTGAGCAAGACTGAGATGGTCTTTTTCCCTCTTCTTGTCTTTAGCTTTGAAGGCTTGGAAAGTCCTATTATCCTAAAAATTAAATTGGCTTAGTTTAATGCATACAGATGGCAATGCCTTGTGCTAGGCACAGCTGTCATTTTCATCCTCAAAAGAGAAAAAGGGAAAGTACAGTCAGCTCACCTGCAGCATATAACTTACATTAGAAAGGTGAGCCGAAGGCAGATAGGAAGTCTGTCCCACGTAATGCATCTGCATAAAATAAGATCTGCTTTTCTTTTTTGGAAAAATGACTTTTCAGTGTAATTCATCACTTGAGCTATTCCAAACATACTTGCAATTTTAGGGAAAAAAAAAAAAACCCACATACTTGTATCTCTGCTCCAGATACTATCATTTGAAAGCTTTCATGTTTGAATAAGGAAGGCATGACATTTGTAGAGTCCCCTGATTAGGGTGACCTTTCCAACTTTTTACATTAAGTATACGGAGAGTCCATCCAGCCTCTGGCCCAAGATAGAATTGGTCTCTTTGCTGAGAGAGCATCCATTTGTCTGAGAGCATGTCTGGCCTTCCATTTCACTCCAAGTTTATACCTTTTTACCAAAGCGTAAGGTCCTTCCCTTGACTTCTTAGTGTTTGTTATGTGTTTATTGAATAAATGCATGGATTTTTATAAGTAGATAAAGCATTTCAACAACATCTCCAAATAATGCGTATGCTATGCTGTTTCATGTAACACATATACGGTTGAAGACTTCCCAGGCAGGGTCTAGCTCTTTTTTGCTCAGGTCTAATAAATTCGTAGCTTCGAATATAGCCCAATGTTGTGCATGTTTCATTAGATAATGCAAATGAGGTGAACAGAGAAATGATCACACTTCAGCTTACGGAGGGGAGAGATGCTCACTTCACAAGCACCTCCCCCCAGCAGATTGCTGAACATTCTCTGAGTTTATTTTATAGTATGCGTAGGCCCACTCTGCTGGAGGAAGGCAACTGAGACAAGCTTTGCCAGAAATCTGGAATAAGGCTTATATCGGTGCCATAGAGGAAAGCTTTCTTTTAGGGCATCGTGTAGATCTGTTTTGGCTATTTTTCAAGCCTGCATTTATGCCTGGGTCGATAACAGGAAAAAAAATCCGTTATTAATTACTATCATTTGAAAGGAAGTTAAAATCGACCTCCAGCAATCGGACTTGGCAGCATCCAGACTTTTACTGCTCAAAATTTTGGAATTTGCCTCAGCACAAATATTATCTGTTGACCATTGTGGGAAGTTTTTGTATGGAGCCATATCCATCTCCATGTAATTATGATGTTCTAGGAAAGGTGGCATAGAATAATCTTTTTCTCTTGTAAATGGAATCCTATTTTAGAATGTTTAAGAAATGTTCCTCTGCAAAGGAGTCAGTCCTATGGTATAGTAATAATTCATCTGCGTGTAAACTTGGAATTCCTAATATCAATTTTACCTGAAATGACATGCTTCTGTACTTGAAGATAAATAACAATTTGGTTACAGACAGCGGAATTAAGTAATTTCAGGAAATGAATTAGCATACTGACCTTGGGTAGACCTGGGACGACAGCTTGCCAAGATGGGGCTGCTGCCAAGTTCCTGTCTCGTTTACGTAATTTGGACTGTACCTATTCTTCTGATTTACGATCAACTTGCTTTGATGAAACAGACTGTTTGAGTTATATTTAACTGAATGTTCATTTCTTCTACTTCTCCTTTAAGTGTGGGTAAACTTCAAAAACCCAAGGATTTCCTGGAAGGCAGAGTTGAAAGGACACTTGTCCTTGAGCACTGACATAGGCTCCGAGATTGAACAACCAAACAAATAACGATGTACGGAGGGGAAATTCGGAAGAGATGGACTGCAGCTTCTTTCCCTGTCCTGTGGTGCAGATCTCATATATTCTAGAAGGACTAGAAAACCCACCCATCACCAGAAATGGGAAGCCCATCCAGCCCCAGGTCTTGGGCATTCATAGGAGTTCTGCATGCAAATCACTCCCAGAGCTTCCATCTTCCCAGCGGTGTGGGCAAGGAGGTGGACATGCTTTGTGACTGCACAGACACTCAAACCTGTTAGTGAAACTGCTCCAGACTAAGTTGCCAGACAGGCAGGCACGAGCAGAAACCTCCTTAAGATAACATGATGTTCTCCTTGCAATCCTGTCTTACACTAAGTTACCCCAGTATTTTGTTCAGCCCCCTGTCACAGCGTTTCCCATAGACTGCCAGGAATTAGACCTCTCTGTGTGTAGGTCTGTCTACCCCTCTCTCAACTTTCATAGGGCAGGAGCCGGCTCTCACTCGTGTTTTTTATTCCTCACTAGTATGTCCTTGTTTTTTTCTTCAACTTTCTTAAAAATTATTTGAAACAGGTTGTCATTATAATTAAAAATTTTAAGACAACATGTGAAGAACACAAGCAGATTTGATTTTGCTGCATATAAATCTATTCCCTATTTTAACTGCACAATAGGCCACACCAGCAGAGACTATGCTTCTCGTTTCTATATTCTCCAGCACGACGCACAGTTTGTGGCACATGGTAGCCTCTCAAGACCTATTAGTTAAATGAACCAAGGGACTTAGATGTGCTAGATGCCAGACATTGTGCTAGGGCTGGAGATATACAGGAAATGGATCCTGCCCTAAAGGAATTCAGACTTGGCAGATAATGACCAGGCCATCACAGATGAGGTTTGTGCAGAGCTTTACTTTGTATTTATATAGTGCTTTTCGTAAAAGTTGCTTTCGGTGGCATGCTTTCATTTGATCTCATAATCTAGCGAGGTTGTCAGCACAGTAACTTAATTTTTTGTTTGCTTGTCAAAAGTTTTAGCTGCTCTCTCTCCTTCCCTTAAGTGCAGATGTTCTTATTATTTCCATGCATCTTTATTGTAGGAAACAAGGAATAGAAACTAAGGCAAGGGGCGCCTGGGTGGCTCAGTGGGTTAAAGCCTCTGCCTTTGGCTCAGGTTATGATCCCAGGGTCCTGGGATTGAGCCCTGCATTGCGCTCTCTGCTCAGCAGGGAATCTTCTTCCCCCTCTCTCCCTGCCTGTCTCTCTGCCTACTTATGATCTGTCTGTCAAATAAATAAATAAAATCTTAAAAAAAAAACTAAGGCAAGATATGGCAAGATTGCATATATATATGTATGTATATATATGTATACATATATACATGGTTTATATTTTACTTTTAGGACTCTTATTTTTTTCTTGCTCTTTCCTTTCTTTCTTTCTTTCTTTCTTTTTTTTTTTTTAAAGAAACATGGATCAATACCCACAGAGTTCCAGGTGTTGTCAGAAATTTTGGTATGTATGAAGTCAAAAAAGGAACTTTCAGTTTCAAACTTACAACAAGTAAAGGAATCCAAATTAAATCAATAATTATAATGCAGACTTCCAGAGAAGAAAGAAAACTTTTTATAGAAACAATGAATTCACATTCATTGTGAAATAGGGTGGAAACTAGGGGAAAGCTAATGTTGAAAGCCAAAAGGAAAGAAAGTTCAAGACTGAGAGTGTCCAGATCAACCCCTACCCCACAACTTTTATAAACATTAACTCAAAAGGAATCAAAGCTCCAAAGGTAAGAGCTAAAAGTGTAAACTCTATGAAGAAAATACGGAGGAAAATCTTTACGAGATAAGATGAATCAATAGTTTCTTAGGATACCAAAGCACAAACAACAAAACAAAACAAATACGTTGGACTTTGTCGAAGTTAGATACTTTTGCCCTTAAAACGATACTACAAAAACAGTGAAGACAGAAGCCATAGAACAGGAGAGGAAAATTGCAAATGATATATTTGATAGGATATTTGGTTCTAGAATGCATAAAGAATCTTGCAACTCAGTAATAAAACAATGTACCAAAAAAGGTACTCAGCATTCTTAGTCACTAGGGAAATGCAAACCAAAACCACAATGAAATACCACTTCAACTCCATTAGCATGGCTGTAACAACAACAACAAAATAATAATAGTGAGTGTTGGTGAAAATGTGGGGAAACTGGAAACCTGTATGCTTCAAATTAGAATGTAAAATAGTACAGCCACTTTGCAAAATAGTCTAGTTTCTCCAAAGGTTGAACATAGAGTTACCACATGACTCAGCAATTACACTCCTAGGTATATAACCCGAGATACAAGAAAACACAAGTCCACACAAAAACTTGTACACAAATGTTCATAGCAGCATTATTCATAATAGTTGAAAAGTGAAAACAACCCAAATGTATATTAACTAATGATTGGATAAATAGAATCCACATTCCACCCAAGAATGTGGTATAGTTATGCAATGAAATATCACTTGGCCTTTAAAAAGCAAAGAAATACTGATTCATACTGCCACATGGATGAATATAGGAAACCTTGGGTTAATGAAAATAGCTACCAAAAAATATTTACCAATATTTTGGTAATATTACCAAAAAATAGTTACCAAAAAATTACACATTGTGTGAATTATTGTTTCCTGTATGTGCAGTGTCCAGAAAAGGCAAAACAATAGAGATGGAAAGTGGATTAATAGTTGCCTGGGCTGAGGAGGAGGGATGAAGGAGAAATGGGAGACAGCCACAGGTTCTGGGCCTTCTTCTGGGGGTGATGAAAATGTCCCAAAATTGATTGTGGTGATGGATTACACAACTCAGAGTTGTGTAAAACCATTGAATTGTACACTTTAAATGGAAAAATTATATGACATGTGAATTATATCTCAATAAAGCTATTACCAAAAGGGACAAAGATAAACTCTAAATGGATGAAAGACTTCAATGTGAGACAGGAATCCATCAAAATCCAAGAGGAGAACATAGGCAGCAACCTTTTCAACATTGGCCACAGCAACTTCTTTCAAGAAACATCTCTAAAGCCAAGGGAAACAAAAGCAAAAATGAAATTTTGGGACTTCAATCAGGATAAAAAGCTTCTGCACAACAAAGGAAATAGTCAACAAAACAAAGAGGCAACCCATGGAATGGGAAAAGATATTTGCAAATGACACTACAGATAAAGGGCTTGTATCCAGGATCTATAAGGAACTTCTCAAACTTAACACCCAAAAACCAAATAATCAAGTCAAAAAATGGGCAGAAGACATGAATATACACTTCTCTAAAGCATACATAAGAATAGCTACAACACCACGACCAAGTGGGATTTATTCCAGGGCTGCAAGTTTGGTTCAACATCCGCAAATCAATCAATGTGATACAACACATTAATAAAAGAAAGAACAAGAACCACATGATACTCTCAGTAGATGCTGAAAAAGCATTTGACAAAGTACAGCATCCCTTCCTGATCAAAACTCTTCAAAGTGTTGGGATAGAGGGCACATACCTCAATATTATCAAAGCCATCT
>PISX010023327.1:0-29957 GCA_004024625.1 Mellivora capensis
TTTTTTTTTAACATCTTCTTCATTATTTGAAGCCTAGACAATGAAACAGTAGGTCAACGCTGATTTTGGAGCGTCCACTGCTTTCCATGCTGGGAGGGCTCGACCACGGCTGAGCGCTGGCCCGCAGTGCACTGCCAGAGAGATGCCACGGACAGAAGTGACCCAACGACAGCTGATAACAATAAAAATCAGTGCAGTAATTAGGGAGTGAGGACTTTTGGGTATTTACTATCTTTGATGAATATCATTTATTGAATTGTAAGTTTCTGTAATTTAATTTTAAAAAATGCCTGGGTTTACCAAACAGCTCACGTTTCTAAAAATTTCTAAAGATTTGAGAGTTGGCTCTGATAAAATGCCACAGGTCAGCTGGAGTGCCTAGAGGACAGAGGAGGCCCCCCACTTGCATCCCCTCAACCAGTCTAGTGACCTCTGCAGACCCGCCCACCTTTCATGGAAACTTCTCTTTTTTCCTAGATCCCAAAAGCAGAAACTCCCCGAGGTCAAACCTGAAATTCCGCTTTGATAAGCTCAGCCACGCCAGCTCTAGTGCGGTAAGGCTTAGGGGCGTGAGGGTGGGGTAGGGGGGTGGTGGGGGATTGGTGGGGAGCCTTCCGCATCCCACCTTCCAAACCCGTCCCAAAGTCAGCTGTCTTTCCTGGGGGCCAGAGGAAGGGGTGGCTCATACAGCCCACTGGGAGAAGGAAAGTTCTGGTCAGATCTGGCGGTGATGCCGCAGTCCCCACGTGGTACAGGCATGTACCATGCATAGTACATGGCCTAGGGGTGCTGGCCAGCTCTGCCACACCTCCTGTGTTAGCGTCACACGCTCAGACACATGCAGGTGTGAATTGGGAACTCTTGGCTCCTGGGGCCTCACGTCCCTTCCTTAGCTCACCAGAGAGCTGCGAGCTGAGCGCACAGAAGCTTCAGTCGGTGGGGACCATGTTGTCTAGTTATTTAAAACTCTTATATGGGTTTTTCTTGAAACAGGGTCACTAATGTGAAAGAGGAGCCCTTCGCTTGTCAAAGGTGGGTCAAGTGCTTGTCCTGCTGTGGCCATGAGGGGAGGGAGGTGTGTCCACATTAAGATCTGGGTACGCGTGGTCTACTAACCCAAGGGATCCTGAGCCAGGAGGACCGCTCGCCTCCTCCCTGAAGCCTCTGGGGTGGGGCCTGGGTCCGGGTGGAGGAAGACGGCAGACAGCCTCGGGTGCGGGTGCGGGTGGGAAGGGTTGCCAGGTACCGTCTGTCTGGACTCACTGAGTCGGTCTCCCTGCCCTGGGAGGGGACCGCTTCCAGTAAACAGACAGGCCATAGCCCAGAACTCACCTTCCCCCCTCAGACGGGGGATTCCTCCGTTTGTCCCCTTGTCTCCTTGTTCTTGGTAGCCTTTGCCTCCTTGTATCTTCAGCCAGGGCTCTGGGCTGAAATGTGTCCTCCCTGCATGTTCAGAGATGTCCCAGCCCCTCAACATTGTGTGGGATGACCCGAGGGAGGCTCCTCCGCTGTGGGAGTGCGTGGTTTTCAGCAGAGTCGGGCCTGGTTCCAGTTTGTCGCCACCAGGGCCTGACCCCCTGCTGGTAAAGTTACTAGAGAGCCATTAGCCTTCCCAGCCCTCTCCCCGCTGAGGGGGCTGAGTCACAGCTGGAGCCAAGTGGGGGCCGGAGTTCCACCCACTTTGTATAAACCTGATCTATGACAAAGCAGAAGAGACAGTGGGAATTCTGACATTCACCTTCACCCCGCTCTGTTCACCACATCGGTGTTTATGCCCAGTTGCTCACGCTGCCTGATGTCTGGCACCCTTGTCTTTGGCCCCTCATGTCCCAAGCCCTTTTGGGGCTGAAGCCACGGGCACACATTCTCCTTCCCTTCCTTATGCTGCATTTGGTCATCCTCTCCCTCCTTCTCTCCTCCAGGGAAGCCCCGATTCTGTCTTGGAGAAGGCCCTTTCCCAGCAGTTTGGGGGTGCCATCCACGACTCTGACCATCACAGCCCTGCTGCCCTGCCAGCCACCTGCCCACCAGACCGGCCGTCTGTCCCCATGTCCCGATCTGGCCACCACCCTGCCTGTCCCCTAGCCAAGACACCCTGTGAACACTCTCCTCTGGACAAGGCCTCCTCCCTCCAGTCTCCTCCTACTCCTGACCTCCCGTGTGATGTGTGTCTGGCCCATCGTCATCTTGTTTTGTGCCCAGAGGAAACAGTTGGGCTTGGGGGGATCTGGGCCCTGGGGACTTGGTCAGAGACTAGTGGGGCAGAGAGTGGCGAGGTGGGGTGCTGGGGCCGTCAGCATAATGCTGCACGGGGAGGGGGGCAGCCCTGTGCCCTGGACGTGGCAGGCACCATTTAGTGGTGGTGGAACCAAGATTTGTAGCCATCCTCCATGATGTTGTGACAGGAATCAGCAGTGTTGCTCCCATACCTGTGTGCTTCTGTGCTGGGGACTGCTTTCTTGCCCACCTGCTGACTTCGGGCCTGGCACTGCCTCTGGTCCCGCGGCCAGTGCGTCCTGGGTGCCAGCAGCAGAGGCGAGACAGAGCTGTGTATGTGTGGAGGTGGTCCCGCGTGGTTGCTGTGGGACGAGCCCTGGGCGGGTCTCTCCCCTCGGAAGTGGGTGTTTTTCCCAAGGAGGGATGGGCACCCCGGAGGAGGAAGGAATTGAGGAAGAACAAGCTGGCGAGCTGTGCTCTGAGGCCTTGGCTGGGTGGGGATTAGGCCCCCACTGGTGGTGGAGGCTCGTGGAAGAGTTGCCTGAGCCCACCACTGAGGTCAGAGCCGGGGAGGCGAGGCGGGGGGCTGACCTGTCCACCTCGGTCGATGTGTGGATGCAGCATGTAGGCGTGAGGAAGGATCGACATCCCTCTGGGATTTCTACTCTTAGCGTCTGTGGTGGGCCCAGGGCTACCTTGGGGCTCTTTCCTGCTGCTGTGCCCTTTGGCCTGGTTGGTCCCCCGATCCCCTTCAACTGTGGAGGCGGTGGTCACGTTGCGGGATTTTTATGACGTGGGCCCCAGCTGGAGGCAGCTCAGAGGCTGCCTGCCGCCTGCCCCCTTGGCCAGAGCCAGCTCACTCTCGGGAGAAGCTCCCCCTTTCCCTGCGTCTCACCCATCCTTGTCTGCAGGGCGGAAAGTCGCTTCTGCAGCCCGGCCCCCGGTGGAGGGTAAGGTGGGGTGTCCTCCGCAGAGCCCTGTGGGCGCTGGCACTTTGGGTGCGTGGGGCCCTGTGACACCTTAGGCTGGGCCCCTGCTTCTGGGAGCAGGTGACACAGATTTCTACCACCTGTTTCATCTGCACTGGGATCTGAGCCTATTCCAAAGTCAAAGCAATCCCAAGTCAATGTCATACTTGTTTTTGACTGATGTGACAATTTCCCCATTGCTTTGCCATTAGAGCAAAACCTTGATCCTTTGTCTCTCACTCGTGTGGACATGGCGGGATCCTGTTTGCAGGCTGGGTGGACCTGTCCCCTCACACTATTTGGGAAATGTGTTTACTTAAAATACTAGACCGGTAAAATTTCTTCCAGTGAGAAGGTCAACAAACGTCTGTTTAGGTTTTATTAAAAATCACTGTAGCAGCACCCACTGCTGGGATGAGGTCTGCGGATTCTGGCAGTGTTCTGTTGGCTGGCTTGCTGAAGGAACTTGAAAGGTCAAACTGCATTTAAAAGAAAAAAACAAAACAAAACAACAAAAGCCCAACTATTCCAGGTTCTGGCTTGCTTCTCAGGTAGCTGGTATTTATAGCTGTTAGGTGGTTGTGTTGTGTTGTGGTCTGGGGGTCCTCTGGAGTTTCCTGGTTGTCCCCACCCTGTTCTCATACCTGCCTTGGGAACCTCATACCTGCTTTCCTCTGCTGCTCCAACTGCTCCTTCTGCAGCCCTCACCCACTGGGAGGGCTGTGTCCCCGCCTCCGAGCCAGGACGGCTGAGAGTGTCCAGGGACACTGGGAGGCACAGGCATGCTCCCTACAAAACAGACCTGAGAAGTGGTCTCTACCTTCTCTTAGCTACGGGTGGGGGGGGGTGCGCTGGGCAGAATCTGAAATGTCCCTCTCTCTGGGTCCTGTTTTACCTTCTTTAGAAAGCCCAGCCCATCTATGGCTCCTAGAGTACACATGAGCAGCCCCTGAGGTCCTAGGGCTGAGAGGATAGGAGGAGGACAGGGAGTGGGCAGTCTTATGTCACCCCTCTGGACCATGGGGTGGACAGCTTGGGTTCATGAAAGCTATTTCCCCCGTATCCTCTTGAATCTGCTCTGGCCCAAAGTTTCCAAAGATTTGCTCAAGTCTCCTTGGTCCCTGGGACCAGACTCATCCTGATGGTGCTCATGCTGGTATTTGAGGCACTCTGCTTGTGATCTGGACACAGGAGAAGTGTTTCCTGGACATGTCTCTGCCTCTGGGAAGGGCCTGACTCGCGGAAGAAGCTGCACTGGTCAGGCTTTGCAGGGCACCCAGATGCCTCTGCTCAGTGATGCTTACTTAACTACAGATGCAGAATGAGCTTGAGAGAGAGAAGGTTGGAGCTAGAGTTCCTAATGAAGGGAGATGAACGAATGAATGAAAAATGAGTGAAAACTGTTGTATGATTTCAGCCTTGTTGGTATCATCTCGATGTCTAAGGCTTCCGGGTCTCTTTTGACATCTAATCCATCCATACTCTCATCCTGCTGAGAAACCTTGGCCCCAGTGAGGGCACATGGCTCACTGGGGGTCGCACAGCCGACGAGTGGCAAAGCTGGGATTGGAGCCCACAGCCCAGCCCGTTCTTCAGCTCCACCTACGTGGTCGGTAGAACGTGTGGCTGCACTTGCTGGGGTCCTGAGTTTCGGAGGAGCTGGCCAGCTAGTGCCTGGGCACTGGTTGGGAGCTGTCTGCGGTCAAGGTGGGATGTCAGTCTCTTCATTTCATGTGCTCAGTTTTCCAGGGAGGGTGCTGGGGTTTTGGATGCAGCTTGAGCAAAGAAAGATTTTAGTGGACCATTCCTGGTAATCTCAGTTCTTCAGCTCTGGTCTGTAATGGGGGTGGAGGCCAGGGAAGAGAGCAGTTAGCAAGCCCTCAGTTTCCCCGTCTCAAGTTCAGAAGAAAAATGGTAAAAGTAAACTCTTCTCCCTGATCTTTAAACAAGGGTCGTTAATAAAAGTATAGGCTCCCGTGCTGATGTGGGACGAGAGCCAGAGTCACTTTCTTACACTGACTGGTTAAGGTGCCAATGCAAACACTACCTTCCTCATTTGATTCTGAGTCGACAGAGACAGGTTGTTATTGGGGAACGGCCAGGGTCAGGTAGGTGGCCGGCAGGGGACCCACGGCTCCTCCCCAAAACTCTAGCTCCCTTTCTCCAAGGTGAGAGTGGGTCAGTGGAGTCTGTCAAGGCTGCCAAGGAACATTAAAAACTCTGCTGTCCGTTTTACTACTGCCCCTCGCCCACCCCAACCCCATATCTCCCTCCTTTCAGTCGGACCATCTGCCCCTTTGGGAGAAAGGAGACCCACCCCCACCAGGGCCAAGGATGGTGGAGCCCTGCCTAGTGAGAGGCTGTTGGGACAGTGGCTCTGTCCTATGCCTTAGCGGCACTGGGGAGAGGGTGTTTGGCTGGAAGACTGGAATTGAAAGGCCATCATCTTTGATTTTGTAATATTTCCACTTGGAACGGTCAGTTCCTCCTTCCCGCTCCTTAGCATGTATGCCAGCGCTCCCGTCATGGGCGTTTCCTTTCTACACTCCAGCCCAGGGAGTGCTGATGTTCTAGTGTGAAGAGATCCCTTTGTGTGATAGAACTTAAGATGTGTTGCTCGGAAATGATGATCCGTGTGCTGATGACTTTTCTTTCTTTCCTCTTCTTGAGGAGGTGATTCGTAGACCCCGACTGCCTATGTAATGTAAATAATGTACATTTAATTTATTGCTATGGTAGCACATTGTCTTTGTTAATGTATAAAACAAATTCTAAAAGGTCGACAAATGTATATTTTGTTGCTTAAATGTGTCTTTGCAGAAATTGACAATAAATAACATATTTTGTGTCCATCATCGTTCAGAGTTCTTTGCTTGGCCCCAAGCCCTGAGCCTCATCTCTCATCAGAGGTTGAATACTGGCATATCTTTACGGCCATATCTGTACGTGTGTGACTTTGGCCTGAAGAATATTCTAGAATACTTGAATTGGTTGCCAATGTTTAGAAAACGGTTGATGTTGAGACCACAATGAAAATGAAAAAAAAAAAAAAAATCCCAACCCAGAATTGTCATATAAAATCTGAGTTCTTCTGCTTCTCCTAAAAAATCAGATGTTGGATCCACTCTGTAGGCATGGCACAAATTGGTCAGGAATTCCCAGAGGCTACCCCTCTGGTGAGACCTGAGTCACTGCAATCCCCACCCTTCTCTACTGTTTATACCTGGTATAATGGTATACCTGTTATATGGATGGTATACCATCCACTCCTGTTTTGTGCATGGCCCCTGTTGGCATTTGAGTTTGAGACCTCTGCTATCCACTGATTTGTCTCCGTCCTGCAGTTTTCCTCCTTCTACCCACTTTTTCCATATTCCCAAGTCTCCTCTTCAAAGGTTCTTTTGTGATGAACTGCCCTCTCTCCTAGCCACCTTTGACTCCCAAATGGCCCTGCTCTGATGTACATTTTGCTTTACAATATTTGAATGTAGGTTTTACAAGTAATATCTGTACTTTTTTTTTTTTTTCTTAAGAAATTTGAAGACAAGGAACAGGTCTTTTTCAGCTAAGACTTGGTGGTGTGATCTTGGGCAAGTTACTTCTCTGGGTTTGTGTTTTCTTTTATGTATAATCAGAAAAATAACCTACAAGCAAAGCACGAGGATGAAGTCAATCCATAATTGGGAAGGAACTTTGAAAAAAAAGGGGCCAGTGCTATTCAAGCATCGGAGGTTCAATAATAATTGTTACTATGATCATAACAACAGCTGGGTATTTTACTTACGCACTCAGTTCTCTAACATAACGTCCTAGTTCCTAAAAATCACAAAACCCAGCAAAACTGCAAGCACAAGGCTTATGGGAAGTGGGGCTTGGGACACAGACTCAAAAACATTGCCAATGACACATGCAAATAAAAAGTTTAATGAAAATGGTAGCATAGTTTTCACATGTTAAATGACTAAGAAATAAATACTATGACAGGGCTTTTTCCTTTGTCACAGACCTGAGGTTAGATTGTGGAAGCAGGCGTGTGGGTTCTTATGAAGAGGTGGAAGGAGAGTTCCCTGCAGTCAGATGGACAGCGGGAGCACAGACGCAGCTGCATGAGGCTCACGACACGTGGTCTGTGTTATGCCCCCAAAATGGGTCCGTGATTAAAGGAGCGAGACTGATATAAAGCGAAGGTCAAGCAAAGCTTTATTTCATGCCAAGCATCAAGAATCTAACCGAACGTTCGGGGACGCACCTCTTACAAGAGAGGGCGACCCTTCTCTGTTTCCCAGACTAGCTTTTAAGGGCAAAGGCCATGCGGTCAGGCCTGGCCACGCACAGGTAGCCAATGAGATTGTAACACACACAGGAAACTCCACAGTGATGCTAGGTGACCAATTGAATTACAGTTTACCCTATAGTAGACATTTGAACTAGTCTATCACACCTTGGTTAGGATTGGCGCCAAAAGGCTCCCAAAGGCGGGGCCCATACTCCTTGGTAACTAGGGAGACAGTATGCAACCCTCCCTCCCCCATCCGATGTCTCCACCTGGCCTGACCCACCCTTGTATTTGAGCTTTGTTACCTGAGGCGGGTTTCTGGGACTTGTTTTTAAGTAAATCCCCTGGGGGAAGGGGAGCAGGGAAGCCTCTGGCTAAAATATAAAAATATAAAGTAGGTCCTTAACAGTCTGCAGGGGTCACTAGCAGATGTGTGGAGTGTGTGCTAGGTCTGTGTACTCCCTTGCAGCTCGATTCAGCCAGGTGTGGTTTTCTGAGTTCACCTAGTACTTTAGGTGGATGAGTTGCATAATCAAACATGCAGCTTGGGTAAGACTCTAATGTCCCCCTACTATATCAATTGCATCGGATCCAATTTCCGTTTTCAAAACAAGTGTTGGAGCAGGACTGACTGTATTATCTCATTTAGGCCCCCCAAGGGTGCTATTATTATCCCCATTTCACTTAAAGCATCAGAAACCAATTGCAGTTTGGAACTTAAATTTGATGCCGATTTGCATGGATGTGCTGACTTCACTATGAAGGTAAGTTTCGGAGTGTGGGGTTCTAGATGCACAAGGACACACTCAGGGAGGTGTGTTTCACTCCCTTTGTTTGCCCTGCCCTGCCTGGAGGTGCTCTCCCATGCCTACAGCATCCTGGGTTGTGGTGGTCACACCTGGCTGTGGGGTTCCCCAACGGAGACCCATTTCTCAGGAGTTTCCGGTTCTGTCTGTGGCGCCCCCATCAGGGCAAGTGAAGCTGCATCTTTCACACAGACACTCCCCCACCCGCCACGCCTTCCACACCCCACGATTTGGCTGGTTCCTGGGTTCAAGCCTTCTTCCTAGGATCTGGGGGATCACCGATTCCCCAGAGCCTTTGTGGGGGTGGAACGTTTTCTGCCAGTGGGGGAAGTGCTGTGAGGCATGAGCATTCTTCAGGTGGGCCAGTTACTGTCCCTTCAAGCCTTCAGAGCCTCTGCTGGCCCTGCAAGCTCACCTTTCATCCGGGTTGTGTTTATGCGTTCTGTCCACTAGATGGCGCTCGTTCTCAGGTCTCCTGAAACCCGTTTCCCCCAGCTGCAGTGTCCAGCAGCTTGCAGCAGTCATCGAACATATTGGGGGGCATTATTCTTCCTGCCACACGGGAAACGCTTTCCTGAGGAGCCTGCTCAGGCCATGCTCGGGATTTCTTTCAATCTCGTTTCTTGAGTGCCCACTGTGTCTGGTGATGCTACCAGCTGTGCTCTGACCCATGGGGACAAAGGGCTGGCTCCTGTAACAATTCCCAGTCCAATTCTGAAACTTTGCAATAGCTATCAGTTATGAAAACCGTTTCGTTTCGGCTCAGACCCAGTCCTGGTTTTTGTTTGTTTGTTTTGTTTTGTTTTTAGATTTTATTTACTTACTTGACAGAGAGAAATCACAAGTAGGCAGAGAGGCAGGCAGAGGAGAGGGGGAAGCAGGCTCCCTGCTAAGCAGAGAGCCCGATGCGGGGCTCGATCCTAGGACCCTGGGATCATGACATGAGCTGAAGTCAGAGGCTTTAACCCACTGAGCCACCCAGGCGCCCCAGTCCTGTTTGTTTTAAACTTCAATTGACATTCAATTCCAAGCCCCCTCCCCGGCCAATCCTCCAGAATAGGCTGGCTGGTGGGCTGGATTTTTGGCTCAGGGTGAGGCAAGGACTCCTCCCTTGCCCGAACTTCAGTCAGGCTCCTCTGAGCCCTCTTTTCAATGAGGTGTCATCCTTGGTCTGTCTTTCGCCTGCCCAGATCAGTTTTAGCAAAGAATCCCTTTAAACTGGTTTATTGAGAAGCCCCCTACTCTTGGTATCCAATCACATTGCTCCCCCCCCGCCCCGCCCTTGCTTCTTAACCAAGTTCTTCTTAGTAATTTTCCATCCAATTCCTCATCCTGCTCATTGCCTAGAAATCCCCACATGCCCCTGTTGTACTTGAAGTGGAGTTCAATCTCTCTCTCCTCTATTGCAATAGTCTTGAATAAAGTCGTCCTAGCCTGTTGAACTCTGGTGCAATTTTTCTTTGACCGGTGGCTTGTCTGTTGCACATCCATGCCCCTCCTTCTCCCCTGCTCTTCTGCACCAGTGCTGGGGTGGGGAAGAGACCTATTTTGAGACTGTCCCCAAAAGAGCAAACTCATGCATGTTAGCATGGGCACTTAAGATAAGGAGAAGACATGCACGAGGGGAAAAAGGCCTGAGAGAGAATGGAGAGAGCTCTGCAGCAGGCCGGAAGAGCTGGCAGACTGTGACACAGGTCTGACCTGAGCAGAGGAGAGATGGGAGGGAGTGAGGCGGGGTGGAGGCATCTTTGGTGTCAGTCCAGTTCTAAGAAAAGCTCAGCAAGGCCACTGGAGAGTCCTCTACCCAAGGCCACCCACCAGGGGAATCCCCCATATCACAAGAATGAGCTCCAATTTACTATCCTTGCTGCACCCAGCAATTGGGTGGGAGTGGCCTGTGGGAAGCCTGGCTTTGATGTGAGCCATGGAACACAGCAACAGATTTTGGGGTGTTGTGCTGGGACCATCAGTCAGTTATGCCCCTGTCATTGGAGACCAGCCACGTGAACTTCCTCAGTTTTGGCTGATTACAGTTTACCCTCATTTGTGGGTAGGGCTACATTAGTGGAGGGGGAGGTTGAACCCCTTCTCTTGGTTTTCTCTCTCTAGTGCCAAATTTCCATTGGTTCTTTTGCTTGGAAGGCCTGTAAGTGCTGCTGGTTTTGTTTGTTTGTTTTAAAGATTTTATTTGAGAGAAAAGGAGACAGAGATAGGGATAGAGATAGTAAGAGAGAGCACGAGGGGAAGAGAGGGAGAAGCAGACTACCCGCTGAGCAGGGAGCCCAATGCAGAGCTCAATCCAGGACCCTGAGATCATGACCTGAGCTAAAGGCAGATGTCTAATTGACTGAGCCATCTAGGTGCCTCTGTTTTTTTTTGTTTTTGTTTTTGTTTTTTTAAAGATTTTATTTATTTATTTGACAGAGAGAGATCACAAGTAGGCAGAGAGTCAGGCAGAGAGAGAGGGGGAAGCAGGCTCCCTGCTGAGCAGAGAGCCGGACGCAGGGCTCGATCCCAGGACCCTGAGATCATGACCTGAGCCAAAGGCAGTGGCTTAATCCACTGAGCCACCCAGGAGCCCCTCTCTGTTTTGTTTTTAAAGACTGTATTTATTTATTTTGAGGGAGGGAGAGAGAGCACAAGTGGGAGGAGGAGCAAAGAGGGAGAGAGAGAGAGAGAGAGAGAGAATCTCAAGCAGACTCCACACTGAGTGTGGAGCCTAACATGAGCTCAATTTCATGACCGCAACATCACGAGCAGAGCTGAAATCAAGGGTTGGACGTCCAACTGACTGAGCTACCCACGTGCCCCCAAATGCTGCTGTATTGTCACAAGTCCCCTGCCATTGAGAGATGGGGCTCAGGCTGGACCCATTTCTCCCCTTCCTTAGCTCCTGCCCTAAGACATCTACCTTGTAGTCTTCAGTTACTGGTTTAAGAGCTTCAAGCCCTGCTACTAATTTGGTTTCCACTCTGTTCTCAGGATATTCCTTTATCCTCCTGATGCCAGCAGTAACAATGTCTGCTGCTCTATGCCATATCCAAGTACTCTTTCTCTTCCCTCTGCACTTACCTTCTCCCTTCTCCAGGCCCTACTGATGACAGGTGGTCTTGGCAATTGTTCAATCACCTTACCACGACCCATGGGGGGATGTGGTTGGAGGCCCCTCAGCGTTGGAGGACCAGAGATGGACAAGTCAAATGTTCTCCCTCCTTCACAGAGCCAGTCTTCCTCTTAGATAACCCAGGGAATGAGGTGGGCTGTTGGGTTCATGGCCGGGTTCTCATGAAATGAACGATGTTCATTTCATGAAGTGGTGCTTTCTGCAAGCCTGGTGAGGCTCCTTGGCCAGCTCTAGTGACTCCAGTTGTTCTCTGAATTTGAAATGTGAAGTTGGTGGGCCACTGCTATGGCCCATTCAAACATGCATCCTCAAATTTTAATGTTGCCCTGTGTTCCTATGGTGGAGTAGGTAGGGGCTGAGGGCAGGCTACCCAAGATAGACCACTTTGGCATGAAGATTATTCTAAGCTCAAGGCAATCAAGACCCTATGGCCTCAAGAGAAACTTTTGCCTCTCCTTTAACTACATAGAAGATTTGAAATTGGGGGTCTTTCCCAGAACAAAGGTGTTGAGCAAAGGTAAATTTTATCTGAGTGACCCATCTATATAGCGGTGCAAACATCTGTTTACCAAACATCTGTTCGTTTTCTCATCGCCCTCCATTCCTTTCATCTGAAATCACAGACCCCTACCCCTTCTTCCAAGTTCAGGATGACATATAGACCTCATTTTGCCTGACTGTCTTTGGAATTTCCATGCCTATGTGGATTCCCCTTACACTATTAAATTTTATTTTCTCCTATTAACGTGTCTCATGTCCATTTGCTTCTTAGTCCGGCTAGAAGGACCTCACTGTTTATGGGAACCAGCGTTAAGTTCCAGAGATGAACTCTGAAACATGGTTATGACACCCAAGGGCAGAGATCCTCAGAAGGGGACTTTTGATCTTTATTTCTGTGGGCGGAGGTAATACCTGCTGGAAGCATCAGGGTCTTGAGAAACTTTGTAGAAGGTTGTTCCTAACTTCAGACCAGCGCCTTCCACTCTTGGAATAGGATACCCAACTGGGGAGGTCTTCTTCTCTGGCAGTTCAACTTTAGGGTGCATAAAAATCAGGTGGTGAGGGCCGCCTGGGTAGCTCAGTTGGTGAAACGTCTGCCTTTGGCTCAGGTCATGATCCCAGGGTCCTGGGATTGAGACCCACGTCAAGTTTCTGCTTAGCAGGGAGGCTGTTTTTCCTTCTCCCTCTCCTTGCCACTTCCCTTGCTTGTTCTCTCTCTCAAATAAATAAATAAATAAATAAGTAAATAAAATCTTAAAAAATATCACCTAGAGAGATTGTTAAAATGCAGATTGTAGGCAGCCTTCCAGAAGGCTGGGTGGGACCCAGGAGTCTGCATTTTTAACAAGCATGGGAAGATTCTAAGCAGTCTTTCACTTCTGGAACCACTGATCCAGTGTCTGTGTGCGTTTCTCTCCTATTATGGTGGTCTCAGGCCCAGTGAGAAAGAGGGGGGGAGGAGCGAGGGTGTGTGTGGGGGAGGGGGGTTGAGTGATGCCCGCCCCGCAACTAAGGGGATTGTCATTATCATTATCACAAACATGGAAGAAATGTCTGTCCCAACAAGACATAGGATCCTGGGGGACAATGAAAGGGAATCACCAGCCGGAACAGAATAGAGAAGCACACATACACCATGACGCTTGTAAGGAGTACATTAAGATGAAAATGGATTATGACCGTGTGAACAAGGCTGTTCTGTAATGAGAAACACCAGGAGAAAAGATGAACATCGTGCATGAGACAGAAGGAATTTGGTGAAAAGAAAAGTCAGATGTTTGAGAAAACTGAAAGTTAAATTAAAAATTAAAAGACGGCTGGAGTATCTTCATCCAAACACATGATCAGATGAAAGATGTGACATGAGAGTATAGAAACTTCCTGGAGAGGGGTGCCTGGGTGGCTCAGTGGGTTGGGGCCTCTGCCTTCGGCTTGGGTCATGATCCCGGGTGTCCTGGGATCGAGCCCCGCATCGGGCTCTCCGCTCAGTGGGGAACCTGCTTCCCTTCCTCTCTCTCTGCCTGCCTCTCTGCCTACTTGTGATCTCTCTCTGTCAAATAAATAAAATCTTAAAAAAAAAAAAAACTTCCTGGAGACCTGGGGACAAAACGGAGCTGATGGAAGCAGCTGGAAAGAACCCCCATGGGTGGGATGTTCCTTACCATTGACTATGTTAAAGGCCAAATAATCCAGTAACTACGGAAGGTGAAGACTGTGGCTGATGACTTGACTCCATCAAGTGGGGTACTAACACCAAGCAGCCACATCCAAGAACCGATAAGACAAGCTGCAGCAGGAACAGCTCCCTATCGAAGCATCATGTGGGTGAATGATTAGACAGCAGTGAGACTGTGTCTCACTGTTTATGAGAATGATAGTAGAAAACCTGCCCAAATTATTAGATCAGATGGATTTTACTAATCGCCTGCATGACAGTACGTTCAATAAAATTAAATATAAGACTAATAAGGAAGTCTTCATAGGCTTGCTCTAAAATATCAATTGGTAGGTTTTACAAGAACTTAATACTAATGAGGAATCTGAGGAAACGTCCAGGGAAAATGGACAACAGGGCCCAGATGAAATCTAGTGACACCACTTAGCAGTAATGACTCTAAGGGAAAAGGATTTTAACTTGTTTAATTATAGTATTTGCCCTTAAGGAAGAGTGCTTCTGAAAACCCGACAGGGTAAGATTACCGCAGGTGCAAGCAAGTAGTTGTAACCTATTACAAGGCTCTGGCAATGATAAAATGATAACTGAGATTTTAATTCGGTGACCTATTATTGCTGGCCTGGATGACTTTGTTGCGTGTCTTAAAGCCAGCTCCAGCTAGTTTAAGCTGACAAAAGAGGAGGCATTTATTAAACAGAGACAGAGGAGTCTCCTAGAATCAAAGGACGGGGATGCATCGCGGCGACTGGAAGGACAGCAAAGTCATCAGACCTCTCACCTGTCTCTCGCCCTCTGCTTTCTTCTCTGTGCAGCTACGTGTTTTGTTTCAATCTAGGGTTGTAGGTCTTTTCCTGAAGGATCTGTGATGGTTTTTTATTTGGCTTTATTCTCTCCCTGCAGACTCGCTGAGCTGGTCTCCTGACCAAGGTTTCCGTTCACTGCCCAGCCTGTGAACGGATCTGGGTCCTTTCAATGTGTCCTTTGCCGGCGGGCCATGCTGTTAAGCTTTGTCAGTAGAGGGAGCAAGAGAGACACCGTAGGAGAAGAGAGGTCTGCTTCCGGTTGTCGGGGGCTTGTGCGGCGGGCTCTCCAGGCTCCCTTGGCCGGCGGCTGCACAGGCGCATGCGCGGGTTTCCGCTCCGGCGCTTGCGCGGAGCAGCTCTTCCAGCAGCATCTTCAGCGCTCAGCTCCTCAGGGCGGGACGGCCAGCAGCGCCCAGTGGCTGGTGGCTTCTTCTGGCGACAACCTCTTCTTGCACCCTGGTGGTTCCTGACATTGGGAGTTTCCTGGGTGAAATCTGAAATTGGCCCCTGGACATGGGGAGCAAGGACAGACCCAAGAAAGAGGCAGTGCCCGCCAGATTGATAGGTGGCAGTTTTAAGAAGCCAGGGGACTTGCCCATGAGGCTCGTCCTGGGGGGCTGCGCAATGAGCAGATCTTCACACCCTCCTGTCAGAATCCTAAAAGTTTATACAGAGGCCTTAACCAGGTTCAGTCATGTCTACCAGATGGTATATCCCGTCCTGCATGTTTGGATGGTCTCAACAACAACACAGTACTGTCTCAAGTCTGTGTTCCTGAGGCAGCTTTTAGGGCAGGTAGGCAGGCAGAGTGCACGAATATACGCCTTGAGATCAAGGACGGGGGAGGGGGGAGGAGCCTCCAACTGCCTGGGTCCAGCTCTGGGGTCAAAGGGCCGTCATACCCTCTGGATCACCTCCCCTCTGGATCACCTCCTCCAAGGCTCTGCCTCTTGGGGCTGGCTCCTCTAATTACACGTAGCCCTCTTTTGCAATGTGCCCTGAGCAGTCTGCAAGGGTTTTATAGCAGGGAGGTGGCTTGTTGGGTGACTCTGGCCACACTGGAGGCTGGTGCCACAACAACAGTTTAGACACAGGCAAGAAAAAACACAGAGGAAGATAATGATTCCCAAAATAAGTTGTGATTTTTTAAATTGAGAGCCCCATGACCCGAATCATTGATTTATTAGGTCCTCTAGGTTGGGGGTTGGATAACTCAGGATATTTAGCTGTTTATGTGATTTAATAAAGATGGTATATTAGCAGATTTCTCAGGTATAAATGCCCAGCCTTCTGTTTGGATGATGGCCTGGGTGCCTCCTTGTGAGGCAGTGATAATCTCCAGGTGATCCTATGTTGGGGGACAGCTTTTCTCATTAGAGATATTTTAGTGTTTAGTAAGGGCAGGCTTTTCCCTTACTGGCTGTCAGGTAGGGCTTGCTGGGTGAATTTAGTAAGGGCTTCCGTGTGGGTTTCAATGTCCTCCAGGCCACTGGAAGGTATAAACATGGCAGCCAAATGACCAGTGGAAAACAGGACATGCCTCTCTGGCCCTGAGGAGAGGGAGGTTGGCAATTGCTGCTCTGATGGGGCCGATTCTCCCTTGTGCCCAGGGAAAGCCAGGTGCAGTAGCCCAGACACACAGGCGGAAACCGTGGCCAAAGATCTGTGCCACCAAACCACTGGGCTCCATTTGGGGCTTCCCCAAAAATATCTGGGCAATGTGACCAGTCAGTGTCAAACTAGCTGCCGTCCTTTAGTGTGACAGAATGACCAGCTAGTTTCAGTGACATCCATATTTCTAGTACCGCTGGGTTGGTTCTGTTTAGAGTGATTTTTCTGTTCCCGACATAGGGGTGCCAGGTGATTCAGTGCTCGAATGTCCATAACCCAGGGTGAGCCCTATGACTATATTTCAACTCTGAGCCCAGTCACCTGTGGCTCAAATGGCATTATTTTTAGGGCCCTTTTGGTCATTTTGATGGGCTGTCCATGTAGTTTGAGTCTCAGGAAAAGAATGTCCAGTGTTAATGATAGTGGGTGCCATAGTCCTGGTTTCTGGAGTTGTGTTAATAATATCAGATGAATTAAGAGGACTAGTCCAGCTTGTTCTTTTTTCACATACTGCTTTTGGACTTCTTAATTCTCTCCTTGGAGTGGTGATAATCCTGATGAGCTAGAAGAGGGCAGCTGCTCATATACCCGATAGTTGGAGTAGTTCTTTCATTGGGCATACAAGTGGGCCCACTGTAGAAAGGTGTTTATATTAGGGGTCTGTCTCATGACTGGGCACCCTAGGAGCAGCAGAAGTCTAAGGGTGAAAGAGAGGTAATTGTGTGGGAAAGTCTTGTCCTTCTGAGTTACATTTGTGGCCTGATCTTTAGATGTCATTGTGGCTGTAGCTTTAGAAATTTGACCTGGTTGTGCATGCCATACATGTTGGCTGGGGAAGGCAGCAGGCAGGAATAAGGAGATGGACTGGGGGTGGGACACACCAGACCAGGACGCTCCCCTCTTTCAATGGGGGCATGTTCTGTTCTGGGTATAGTGCATTTCAGCAGGCCTGGCTTGCAGCAGGACAATGGGCTCCCATTGTTGGGAAATAATTCATCTATCCTGGTGAGATGTCTTACTGAGAATTCCGGGACAAAATGCCTTTCCAAGGCATGATAGGGGATGTTCTCAGCAGGATAGAATGTTAATTTATGGGGAGACTCAGGGCAAAGGCTGTCTCCATCGACTTCAATTTTTAAACTTTTAAACATTTTATTTATTTATTTAAGAGAGAGAGTGCAAGAGAGAACATGAGCTGGGGTTGGAGGGGTAGAGGCAGAGGGAGAAGCAGGCTCCCCACTGAGCAGGGAGCCCAACGACACAGGCTTGATCCCAGGACCCCAATATCATGAACTCAGCCAAAGGCAGATGCTTTTTTTGTTTAATACAAATTTTACTTATTTATTAGAGCATGAGAGGGAGATCATGAGCAGGAGGGGAGGTGTAGAGGGAGAAGCAGACTCTCCGATGAGCAGGGAGCAGGATGTGGGACTTGATCCCAGGACTCTGGGATCATGAGCTGAGCCGAAGGCAGACACTTGACTGACTGAGCCACCCAGGCACCCCTCCCTTGACTTTTATACCTTTGTGGTCCATATTGGGTGCCTTGGCGGAGGGGTTCCTAGTTTGGCATATTGGGTAATGGGCCTTACTGGGTGATCATGTAAATGTATTAAAGCCTGGGATAATACTTTAGTTCACTTGGTCAGGTGGTTTTACTTGTTAGTAAATTAATCTGCTGCTTTAATATTTATTTATTTTTTTCCTATCAGTCCTGCCGCTTGCCTGTTATAGGGATGTTCTTCTATTTAACGTCATGTCTCTGTCTACTCTTATATATCATGGCCTTTGAAATGTGTTCCCTGATTGCTGTCTATTTGATGAGAGGAGCTGTACATGGTGCTCAGCTTCTACGATCCCCTGCTGGTGGAAACTTGGAGGAGGCCAGCCATAGAGTACACCTGAAAGAAGGCATATGTAGAATCTTCACCTGGAGGGAGGGGGCAAATGTGATCAGTTTGCTAATCCTTCACCATTTGGAAACGCCAGTGGATGGTCCCAGATCCCTTTGGCAGTTGCCTTGAGGATGGTTTAGAACACACAGGATTTATTACTGCATTAACCAGGCCATTGTATTTTATTTTATTTTTTAAATATTTTATTTATTTATTTGACAGACAGAGATCACAAGTAGGCAGAGAGGCAGGCAGAGAGAGAGGAAGGGAAGCAGGCTCCCTGTGGAGCAGAGAGCCCGATGTGGGGCTCGATCCCAGGACCCTGGGATCATGACCTGAGCCGAAGGCAGAGGCTTTAACCCGCTAAGCCACCCAGGCGCCCTAGGCCACTGTATTTTAAGGGCAATCTGGCATTCTTGGTAATAATGCCATTTAATCTGGGTGTTATGGTGGCCTCTCTTTCTATGTGTCCCATCTGTCATATCTACTGAGGAGTTAGTTGCTAGGACATCAGTTCCCTGATGGTGAGAGAGTGTTCGTGCCTCATGAGCTGGGATGTGGAAAACAGTGAGGACTGCCGCAGGCTCTTGCAGGCAAACCTAAATGTTTTTTCCCATATCTTGACCTCCTAAGGGCTTATTTATGATCATCTGCACCTCAGCTTTTCATTGTCTAAGCCATAGGGTTAATCTTTTTAGAACCACTCCACTGTCTATGTAAAGGGTTAAGGGCCAGCTTCCTTCTGTTTCCATTGGGCTGGTGTCAGTGTTGGGCTGCGGAGTCGCCACACTCCTTGTGGGATATCAGGCTTCAGCAGTGTTCCTCATGCCCTTTTTATAGACTGCAGGGGCTGCCACAGAATAGGGTGGGGGCATTTGGAGGATCTCTCTATTCTATAGGACCTTGTAGCACCCACATTTCTGTGGGCTGGTGGCCTGCCACTCAAAGTGGGAGTTTGAGTCATGGCAGAAGTGGGTCCATGGAACATGGTCTCTACCCATCCCTTGGTAGAAAGGGAAGCTCTTACCATGATATGTGCACATTGCTAGGAGCTCTTGTTCTGTGAAGGTATATCAGGGTTTTGCCCCTTTTCAGGGCTAAGACCCAAATCCAAGAAGTATTTTCTCCTTTTGTTGTCTCCTGCATAGTGCCCAACCCACACATTCTAGAGTCACAGAAACATCTAATTCACATGGTAGACCTGCTTCGGATATGTCCAGAGCTTTACTCTCTTTCACTAGTGTTTTTGCCTCTCAAAGGTGGCTTGCAGCTTGGATCACCTGTTGTTGTTCTTTTTCTTTTAAAGGGTGGAGGCACCGTGCCAAGTGGGGAATAAAAATCCTACCAAACCCCCAGTCTCCTACAAAGGCTTGCATTTCTTTTATGTACCAAGGGGTTGGATAGGCTTGTATCTTATCAATCCCAGTTTCTGGGCCAACATGCATCTTACCTGACCAAGCAATTCCCCCAAATTTTGTGGTGGGATCTGGGCCTTGAATTTCTGGTGAATTAATCCTTTCCCTTGCAGATGTTCCCGCAAAATCTTCAGGGTGTCCTGCAACAGAGGGGAGTCTCCACATGTTAACATTATATCATTGATGTAACTGTTGTGGGGAAGGAAAACAGGGTCAGGTATCATGTTACCATCCCTAGACAAACTGGAGGGCTGTGAGGTAGCCTTGGGGAAGGTCCATTGTTGCCCCTCCCACATGAAGGCAAATTGATCTTGTGACTCAGTAGCAAAGGATATGCTGAAAAAAGCATTGGCTAAAACTAGTACAGCACGGGGCACTCCTAGGACCATGGCCAAAGTATTCAAGGTGGTGGCAATGTTGGGCACAGCCACGTGGACGGGTGGCATTATCTTTTTTTAAAAAAATATTTTATTTATTTACTTGACAGACAGAGATCACAAGTAGTCAGAGAGGCCGGCAGGGAGAGAGAGGAGGAAGCAGGCTCTCTGCAGAGCAGAGAGCCCGACATGGGGCTCAATCCCAGGACCCTGGGATCACAAAGCTAAAGGCAGAGGCTTTAACCCACTGAGCCACCCATTATCTTGTTCGTTTCTTGGGAGTCTTGGACATCTGCCATGAGCCACCTGGCAATACTGGGCTGTTGAAAGCACTATGGGCAAAGCATGTAACACTAGTTTGGTGCAGTTCTTGGATAATTCTCCTAGTTCCTTATGCTCCCAGGCAATTTATACTATTTTTCTCATGGGTGGTGGGCTTACTAGTTCCCAGTTGGCATTGCCCCTCAGGACTGGTTTGATTACTCTAACCCAGAGGTGGAATTCACTGATGGAGGTTTGCAGTTTGATCTTGTAGGATATGCCCAATATATTCTCTGGTATTGAAGGGATACCAGTTGTCATGGTGGAGAACTCCTAATTTGGAGTGTCAAAGGGACTTTTTTGAGCACAATTATTTGCCTTCCCTAACCACTAATGGCACTGAGGGGGCCAGGAAACCTCTGAGGGTTACTGTGTCTGAGAGTACACTTGGCTCCAGTATCAACCAGAGCTGTCATCTTTTGTTTATTTCTGGGGGACTAGTAAATAGTGAGCCCAACATGCGACCTCTGATTGCCTCTCATGGCCTTCACCTGGAGGCAGTCTTGGCTTGTATTTTGCCCTCTCCACACAGAAGTGATGCCCTGCTGGGAGGCTCCCAAAGGTGCCTCTTTCCTAAGGCCCGTTTCTTTGGTCTCCTGGCTGGCTCACCAGTTGTAGTTGGCAACCTCAGGAACTCCCTGGGTAAGATCTGAAGCTGGCACCCTACAAGGAGGGCAAGGAAAAGAGGCAGACCCCTCTAGCTCGGTAGGTGGCAGATTTAATAAGCAAGGGAACTTACTTATGAAACTTATCTTGGGACAAGACTTGGGACTTCTCTGAGAGAAGTACATCTCTACATCCACTTGCCAGAATCTTAAAAGTTTATACAGAGTCCTTAACTGGGTTGAGTCACATAAACTGTGCAGATGGTTTCAACCACCCACTGCTCTCTCAAGAGCTCCCTGAAGTTGCCTGTGGGGAAGACAGGTGGAATGCACATTTCAAGGACACAGGAGCAAGGGAGGAGCCTCTGACTGCCTCCGTCCAGCTTGAGGGTCAACTAGCAGTTGTTTCCTCTTGGTGATCTTCTCCAGCATTCCCATTTCCCCACCCAGGGTCCAGCGGGTCTTATAATGTTGTACCTTCAGATAGATACCTCCCCAAGTAAAGAGGTTGGATTTCCAACAAGTTCCACTGGTGTGGAAACACAGTAACTTATCTTCTTTTTCTATCCAGTGATACCAGGCCCATAAGGTCTGAATCTTAGCCCTGGGGTTAACCTCTTCCTTGGGCAGCACATCTCAGCCCTAGGGGTGGAGGCTGCTCCTTATTTCTGCTATTCCTGTATCCTTTGGAGGTTCTTAGTAGCCAACCCCTCATTACCCTTCTTAGTAGCCAACCTCTCATTATGCCAATCCTCTGTTACAGTTAATGATTCTTTTTATTAAATCTTCCCTATTCATGTTATTATGCAGTTTGTCTCTTCTTGATGGGACCCAGATGCAGGCCAGCTTTCTCAGTTTCTCTGGTAAAAAGCCTTTCCATAACACACAAGTCCAATTGCTCTGATCTGAGTCAGCCCTGGGCCAGTGTTTACTTCTAATCAGTGTCCCATGAGGGAGAATCTGATTGGCCTAAGGAGGTCAAGTCATCATCTCCTAGTCCAATAAGCTACAGCCAGGGAGCACATGACTGCCACAGATAACCCCGTGGGCAGGTTACCAATAGAACCCTCTTATTAGACAGAGGGGGTGTGTGGAAACATGGGATATACTGATAACCTAAAAATACCTGACCACTTAATGAACGTGGAAAAATGAAGAATGATGGGGGAGTAATATTGATACTGCAAAGGTTCTTACTGACCTTTTTCCTTCTGAGTGCTTTTTTTTTCCCCCACCAAAAATCTTTGTTTATGTTTATGTTATGTTTATGTTTAAAAGGTATTTGCATCTTATTTTCTGTGAATCGTTAATGCCTTGTGCCATTTTCTATTGTGTTGTTAGTCCTTTTCTTACTGGTTTGGTTTTTAGATATTAAGGTACAATGGACAAATAAAAATTATATATATTAAGGTGTACAACTTGATATTTTAATATATGTATACATTGTGAAATGATCATCACAATCAAGCAAATTAACATACCCATAACCTCACCTCATTACCATTTCCTCTTCCTCCCTTTCCTCCTCTGTTTTCTTCTTTTTTGGTAGTGGCTGAAAAATTTTCCCTTTTCCCCTTCTAGGTTCTTTGGCTGGTCTAATTAAATTGACATAAGATGGATTACAGGAGAAAAACAAATACAATTTCACATGTATGGGGGTCCCCAGATTGTAAGACTCAAGGGCAAGTCAGGCAGCTGAGGTTTATATGCCATCCTGAGCTAAGGAATAGGGTGGGGCAGGAGCTTCAAAGGAAAGGATGGTAAGAGGAGCAAACTGTTGATAGTTTGATGTTTGTGCTGCCACGTGGATAGGCCTTCCAGATAAAAAGGGCTCTCTGGTAAGAGCTCTCTTTCTGGGTCACATCCCCCAGTCTGAATTCTTTTAGGTAGTTAAGGTAGAGGTAAAAGTTTTTCTTGAGGCTGCTTGGTCTTATTGCCTTTAGTTCAAAATAATCTATATGCCAACTGGTATATTTTGGAGTCTTGTATTCTGCACTCCCTCTTTCCTGCCAGATGAGGAAACTTACGATTAACTTTCTTGGCAAATTTCAAATATACAATGCAGTATTGTTTACTGTATTACAGTGCTATACATTAGATCTCCAGAATTTATTAATCCTGCACAAATAAAACCTTGTACCCTTTTGACCAATATCACCCCATTAACCCTCTATCCACCCCCTGGCAACTATCATTCTGTCTCCGCTTCTATGAGTTTGACTACTTTAGATTCTGCATATAAGTGAGGTCATGTAGTATTTGCTTTTCTGTGTCTGGCTTATTACCCTTAGAATATCTTCTACGTTCATCCATATTGTTGCAAATGGCAGGATTTCCTTCTTTTTTTTTACGGCTTAATAATATTCCATTGCATAGATACCACAATCTCTTCATTTCACTTGTTGGTGGACATTTAATTTGTTTCCACTTCTTGGCTTCAGTGAACTTGGGATTTCAGATACAGTGCCAAGCTGCTCTTCACACAGTCTATATGAATTTACTCCTCTACAAGAATATATGACAATACATTATTTCCCTCTCAATAAACTTTTACATTCTTGCCTATCTGATAGGTGAAATAGAGTATTCCATTGTAGTTTTAATTTATATTAAAAAAAAACTTATGAGGGTAATTGAACATCTTCCCTATGTTTAAAAGGTATTTGCATTTTATTTTCTGTGAATCGTTAATGCCTTGTGCCATTTTCTATTGTGTTGTTAGTCTTTTTCTTACTGGTTTGGTTTTTAGATATTAAGGACATTAGTCATTTGTCATTCACATTGGAAATCATTCCTTCAGTTTGTTGTTTTTTGACTCTATGCTATTTTAGGCTGTGTAAAGTTTTAATTTTTTTCTTTTTTTTAAAGATTTATTTAGTTATTTGAGAGAGAGAGAGAGAGAGAGAGAGCAGAGGCAGGGGCAGAGGAAGAGGGAGAAGGAGAGAATCTCAAGCAGATTCCCCACTGAGCACAGAGCCTAATACTGATACCGAGCTCCGTCTTACCACCCTGAGGCCATGACCTGAGCTAAAATGAAGAGTTGGATGCTTAACTGACTGAGCCACCCAGGTGCCCTTTCAATTTTTATATGTAGTCAAATTTATCAGTTGTATCAACTAGGACTGTATTCAGCTACGGGAAATAAAGAGCCAATGGTTTGAACAGATGAGGGAATATTTGTTTCATGGAACATGCAGGGAAAGCTGCATTGTCTAGAGCACATCTTCCTGTGTTATCTGATTCTAATATCTAAGTTTTAGATAACTGATAGCAAAGAAAAATAATTATAGTCTATAGACATGCAAATGAATGATGTCCAGTAGAGAAACAACTCTCTCCCACTGCCCTGACCCTGTGGGAAAGCCAGTTTCCCTCTGTTTGTACATTTATTTTAGTATTCCTGATCTAAAAATGTGTTCTTTGGATTCCTCTTTGTTTCCTCTTTGATGCATTAAATAAAATCTTTAACATGTTTTCACTTTTATACTGTATGAGAGCCATGACTTAACCTTATCTAAAAAATTGTCTTTTAGCAAGTATGAAGCCTGGAGATGGGCAGTTCCGAAGCTCAGTGATGCCATAAGGGAATCAGGCTTTCTCCATTTTTCTATTTCACTATTCTTAGTACACAGTCTTCATCACCCTGGTGGCAACCACGTGGTTCCTGGACAGTGCACCTCCAGAGCTCCCATCTCCATTCCAGAGTGAAAAGGGCAAAAAATAAAGACCGTGGCCTTGTACCAGGGAAGAAAATCTTTCCCAGAAGTCACTGTTTCTGTTTATATCTCATTGGTCAGATCTCCAAGGGAATCCAGAAAGAAGACTATGACTTCTGGGTACATTGTTCATTTCCTTCCACTTTTAAAACAAGGCTTGTTGGTAAGGAAGAAAAGGAATGTGGCTATGAGGGAGATAAGTAACATCTGCCAAATCAGTGTTGTCTCAATTGTTTCATGATTTAGTGGCTAATCTACATAGGCTTTCCTTAATCTAAGATCGTAAAATGTTCTTTTTTTAAAATGTGTTTTTAAACTTTTATGACTTTATTTTTTAAAACAAATTAAACCTTTGTTTCATTTGGGATTTGATATAAAGAGCAGGGTGAGTGTTTTTCTCTAGATGGCTATCCAGCTTCCCCAGCACTATTTACGGAATATCCCAATGTTTCCTCATTGAGTAGAAATGCCACCTTTGTTAAAAAAAAAAAAAAAGTCACCTTTGTCACTTATTAAATTTCCTTAGTTAGGTCCAACTTTGTATTCTCTTGCATTATTCTTTGCTAGTCCTAATATTTAACTTACTATAACTAGATAATATTTTCCTGGTAGGTCTGGACTCTCCATTTCTCTGATTTTCCAGATTTTTTCCTGGTTATATAATTATTTATATTAAATAAACCATAGCTAAAGAATTTAGATACCGCAAGTAGCTTTTTAAAAAGAGATTTTATTTATTTATTTGACAGACAGAGATCACAAGTAGGCAGACAGACAGACAGAGATCACAAGTAGGCAGACAGGCAGGCAGAGAGAGAGAGAGGAGGAAGCAGGCTCCTTGCAGAGCAGAGAGCCTGATGCGGTACTCGATCCCAGAAGCCTGAGATAATGACCTGAGCTGAAGGCAGAGGCTTAACCCACTGAGCCACCCAGGCACCCCAAAGTTAATGCTTTTTTAAAAGATTTATTTATTCATTTTATTTTTATTATATTTTATTTTGGAAACAACAAACTTTTATAGGAAGCTGAAAAAGGACCAGAGAGAATTAGGAAAAATAAAAAGAATATATACAACTGTATCTTCAAAAATTTTCATGGAACATTATGACCCATCAAATCAAGGTATCCACATTTTCTAACAAAAATGAACTGATCTGAGTAAGGGCAGCATGAAAATATTCTAATGCAGTGCTGCTCAACAGAACTTTCTGTGATGATGGAAATGTTCCATTATTTCTGTTGTTGAATACAGAAGCTACTAGCCACATGGATACTCATAATGTGGCTAATGCAACTGAGGAACTGAATTTTTAATATAGTTTAAACAGCCACCGTGGCTAGTGATGACTAATTGAGCAGCACAGTTCTAATGCCTGCCTCATGGGTCAAAATTAGTGGTTTCTTCAGGGGATTTCTCTCATCACTGCTGACACGTGTAGAGGGTTGGGGTTGGAAAGAGAGGAAAGCTCTTAACAGCTCTATTTAACACTTAAGTTCTGAAACTCTTTTTCAGAGGCAAGAGATGAGGAAAGGACTTTGGGGGAGACCTGAGAATGCCCTTGAACTCCTGGGTAATGCCAACGGACGTAGAAGGCCTAGGATTTGGCTCACTCTGATGGGAAGAGAGCTGTGGAATCTGAAAGCTTAGGATCTGAAGCTTAGGCCATCTGTGCACGGAAATCATTGCTGTGGGACTCGCAGGGAGGTAGGGGTGCTCATTTCCAGACAGGGTTTCCAGGGCTAGAAGAGGATTTAGAGGTGGAGGGAGGACCTGGGGGCCCTTTCTGGCCACCTGCAGGCTGTACTGGCCTTTTGGGTATTAAGGTCTTGTTCTTGCTCTTGAACACTTTGCTGGGATCCAACTTGTTCACGAAGGAGTTGGTCTCTTCTGCAAGTAGGTCTGTGTTGTAGGTGATGGGTTTACACATGCTGAACCACTACTTGGCCTGCGGGCTAATGCCATAGCTGGTGAATGCCTACTGCCACTGCGGCAGGCCCAGGTGTGTGATGAGCTGGCGATAGTAAGTGGTGAAGGTGTCTGTGAGAAAATGCCAGTATAATGCTCTGTCCAGGAACCAGATCTCAGTGTCTTGTGCTAACACTGGTTTTCCTCTTTTGTAGACAAGGCAAACCTTCCCATTCCCATTGCAAGGATCCAGCTCAAATATCACGCTGTGAGAATCAAAGTGAGGCTTCTCTGGCTGGTTCTCACTGGCTTCAAGTGCATCATCCTCCTGGTCTGCCAGTTGGTGCATTAGGGAGTGAATACACAGAAGACTGGTTGAGTTGAGTTAGTTTTGAGATGCTGTTAATTGCCATGCTGCTCAGCGGAATGGGGTGCTCATCCAGCTTCACACTCCATGTCATGTGGAAGCCACTGGTCATCAGGTAAAAATTCTTCACATCCTCAGGTAGCACACAGTTATTTTTTTGTTCCCATGAAGAAATCGTATGACGTTCAGCGGGTAGTTTCTCTATGAAAGTCACCTCTGTCACACCCGGGGAAGATTCTAATATGCGGGTGATCCCCAGGGTCAGCTTCTCCAGGTGTGGCTCGTTGCGGCCTGGGGGCGGCGTCTCCTCCATGGCTCGTGTCCCCGCTCGGCACGCTGCGGGTGCCCGGGTGGGGACCGGGCTGGAGAGCTGGGCGGGTGGGAGGGCTGGAGGCTGCCCCAGAAGCTCTGCCATCAAGTTCACGGCATGCTGGGAATTGTAGTGCTTGGTGCCAGAGAGCGCTGTGGGGCGGAGATGGGAGGCCCGGGCTGCTCTGGGAGTAGTAGTTCCGGGCACACTTGTTCCCGCCGCCCAGAGGTGGCTCCACCTATTTATTCATTTTAGAAGGGGGAGGGGCTCAAGGGGAGGGAAAGAGAAATTCAAGCGGACTCTACGCTGAGCATGGAGCCTGACATGGGGATCAATCCCACGGCTCCAGCCAAAGCCAAGAGTTGCGTGACCCACTGGCTTCACCACCCAGGCACCCCTTGCTCACTATAAAGTTAAATAGAATTATACTTTCTTTCTTGTACAGCTTTATGTTTCCCCCAGAGAGAATAGTTACCTCAACTTTACTTTGCCTACTTTCTCATATGCATCGTCTCATTTTGTTCCTCAAGTCCGGTTGAGTCTACTTTTTTCCAGGCACTGAGTCCTTTGTCTTCTGCTCCATCTGGCTGGATTGCTTTCTAAGCAGACTGCACAGTCAGTATCCTGGGACTGTTTTGCTGCTCTCCTAGGTTAAATCTGTGAGTTTCTGAATTCCATGAACTCTGTTTTGGATTTACGCCCTGTCCCTAGTACCTTCTTAAGAAAAAAACGGGAGACAAACTTTTTGAGTCCTAGATTCCTGGCTTGGCTGGAAATTATGGACTGAAAATATTTATTTTCAGAGAATTTTTAAGGCATTGCACCACTCTTTTAGCAACCAGAATAGCCTTTTATAGTTGATTATGTTTCTTTTCTGGAAGCATTTATGATCTGCATATACAGTTGATCTGAGATTTTTTTTTCTTAAATTTTTTTTAAATTTATTTAAATTTATTTATTTGTCAGAGAGAGGGAGAGAGCATAGGCAGATAGAGTGGCAGGCAGACGCAGAGGGAGAAGCAGGCTCCCTGTCAAGCAAGGAGCCCGATGTGGGACTCCATCCCAGGACGCTGGGATCATGACCTGAGCCCAAGGCAGCCACGTAATCAACTGAGCCACCCAGGCGGTCTTTTTTTAAAAATTTATTTATTTGTCAGAGGGAGAGGGAGAGAGAGCGAGCACAGGCAGATAGAGTGGCAGGCAGAGGCAGAGAGAGAAGCAGGTTCCCTGCCGAGCAAGGAGCCCGCTGAGATTTTTTAAAAAAAAGATTTTATTTATTTATTTGACAGAGAGAGATCACAAGTAGGCAGAGAGGCAGGCAGAGAAAGAGGGTGAAGCAGGCTCCCTGCTGAGCAGAGAACTTGATGTGGGGCTCGATCCCAGGACCCGGAGATCATGACCTGAGCTGAAGGCAAAGGCTTAACCCACTGAGCCACCCAGGTGCCCCATTGATCTAAAATTTTTTGACAACATGTCTTGGGGTAAGTTTTAAATAGATGGGTTTCATTGTTTTGGACTCTTAGTGAATTTTACAACAACAAAAACTAAAGGAGTCCATGACCACCAAACCAGTCCTGCAAGAAACATTAAAGGGGACGGTTTGAGTGGGGAACAAGAGACCAAAAGCAACAAAGACTAGAAAGGAACAGAGAACCTCACCAGAAACACCAACTTTACAGGTAACATAATGGCACTAAATTCATATCTTTCAGTAATCACTCTGAATGCTTTAACCAAAGGACATTAGACATCAGAATGGATTAAAAAAAAAAAACCAAAAACAAGACCCATCTATATGCTGCCTACAAGAGATTCATTTAGACCCAAAGACACCTGCAGATTGAAAGTGAGGGGATGGGGAACCATTTAAAGAAGAGTTAATACCTATTCTTCTTAAATTGTTCCAAAAAATAGGTTTCCAAACTCATTCTACAAGGCCAGCATGATTCCAACACCAAAGACCTGATTAAAAAGGAGAATTACAGGCCAGTATCCCTGGTGAACATGGGTACAAAAATTCTGAACAAGATACAAGCAAATCAAGTCCTACAGTACATTAAGAGAATTATTTACCACAATCAAGTGGGATTTATTCCTGGGCTGCAGGGGTGTTTAATATTCACAAATCAATTGATGTGATGCACCACACTAATAAAAGAAAGGATAGGAACCATTTGAACCTCTCAATAGATGCAGAGAAAGCTTCTGACAAAATACAGCATCCACTCTTTTTTTTTTTAAAGACTTTATTTATTTAGGGGTGCCTGGGTGGCTCATAGGGTTGAGCCTCTGCCTTTGGCTCAGGGTCCTGGGATTGAGCCCCGCATTGGTCTCTCTGCCCAGTGGGGAGCCTGCTTCCCCCTCTCTGCCTGCCTCTCTACTCACTTGTGATCTCTCTGTGTCAAGTAAATAAATAAAATCTTAAAAAAAGATTAAATAAATAAAATCTTTTTTTAAGATTTTATTTATTTAATTGAGAGAGAAAGTGCACACAGGAATGGGGGGGAGGAGTAGAGGGAGAAGGAGAAGCAGACTCCAATATGGAGTCCAATACAGAGCTCAATCCCAGGAGTCTGAGGTCATGACCTGAGCTGAACGTAGGTGCTTAACCATCTGAGCCACCTAAGTGTCCCTATAGCATCCATTCTTGATAAAAACCCTCAACAGAGTTAGGGATACATGGAACATACCTCAACATCATAAAGGCCATATACGAAAGACCCACAACTAAGATCATTCCCAATGGGGAAATACCGAGAGCTTTTCTTCTGAGGTCAGGAACAAGACACTCTCACCATTACTACTTAATGTAGTACTGGAAGTCTTAGCCTCACCAATCAGACAACAAGAAGAAATAAAAGACATTTAAATTGACAAGGAAGAAGTCAAATTTTCACTCTTCACAGATGATGTGTTATTCTATGTAGAAAACCTGAAAGACTCAACCAAAAGATTTCTAGAACTGATTCACAAATTCAGCAAAGTCACAGGATATAAAATCAATGTACAGAAATGTGTTGCAATCCTATATACCAATAATGAAGCAGCAAAGAGAGAAATCAAG